>WNWK01000066.1:797500-839883 GCA_009830355.1 Cherax destructor | reverse complement strand
CGTGTTCAATTGATGGGGTTGTAAGATCAATGGAGGAATTTATGAAGCAGCAGGTTAAAAAGTATTGGGGAAAAGGTGAAAGTAAGTAGAAGCTGTAAATGATGATAAGTAAAGTAAATTTTATTTCATTGCAGATTGCAGATTACATAGGTATTGGTAGTTACAATGTAAATTGAGTGCAAGGAGAGCCACTGACATGCCATGGCATTAGGGGCAGCTTAATCTAATAACTTAAAGACTATGTACTTAATATTTGAGAAATTTATTGAGTTTATTCTAGTTAAAAAAAAAAATTTAAATTACAATATGATGAAATTTTACTGTTTAAATTATTATATGATGATATTAGATTGTTACAGGTGTTTAGATTCTCGAATGGTAATATGGAATTGAGATTATCTTAAGGAAAATAACATTGAGCATTTTTTATATTAACTTATAATATGAGTACAGTGGTACCCCGACTTACGATGGTCCCCAAACTCACCCTTTTATGTAAGTTTATTTTTTTAAATGCTTTTGTAAGTGTAATTTTGGGGGTCTAAAAGGACTAGTCTATTTTACATCATTTCTTATGGAGATAAATTCGTTTGGTAATGGCACTTGAACAGCATTCTGGAATGAAAAAATATCGTAAGTCGGGGTACCACTGTATTTAGTTTTGATTGAGTAGGGGGTAACATAATAGTAACATGTTATTAAAAATTGAGATTATCATATAGGAAAGTAATAATGAGCATTTTTCAAAGTAGTTTATAGTATGGTCATTTAGCTTTGGGTGAGTAGGTGGTTTTTGAGTTGTCTTAAATTGATTTTCAGACAAGATTATCTTAATATTTACTGGTAATGAATTCCAGATTCTGGGGCCCTTTATGTGCATAGAATTTTTACATAGGTTGATATGAACACGGGGTATATCAAAAAGTGATCTGTGTCTTGTGTTGTGGTCATGGGTCCTATTATTATAAACCTTTCATTCTCACATAGGTCTATGCCACATGCTTTGGGTAGTTTCAAATCTAGGTTGGATAAATACATAAGTGAGAGGGGTTGGATTTGAGTGGAACTTCCACACGAGTAATTAATTTCAGTGGAACCTCTGCTTACGAGTGCCCCACCATGCGAGTTTTTCAGGATACAAGCCGTCACTGTCAATTTTTTGCTCCTGGATACGAACCAAAATTCAGGTTGCGAGCTTTCCCCTCAAGGGAGGTTCCTTGACGCTGGTGAGGGGCTCTTGATCTAGGGAATTGTATCTGTGCTCCAGTTCCCTAAATTAAGCCTGAATACCTTCCATCCCCTCCCCCCACAGGGGCTGTATGATCCTATGGGTTTACCACTTCCCATAATATTAATAATAATATAATAGTGGTACCCCAAGTTTCATACTGCTCCTAACTCGAACAATTATGTAAGTGTATTATTGTAAGTGCTTTTGTAAGTGTATTTTTGGGGGTCTGAAATGGACTACAGTGGACCCCCGAGTTTCGTTAGGTTCTTATTTCGTAAAAATCGTGTTTCATAAGCTTTTTTCGATTTTGAGAATCGTAAACTGGCTCGTGTTTCAAAATCTACGTATTTGACCTGTCCGCCTGCTCCTCGCCTGCGCAGGACGCCCGCCAGTGAAGCGTTGTTTACCATTGAGAGAACATTACCCAGCGCTCTTTCAAACATTCACAATACATTTGGTGTCTTTTTTGGTGGTTTAGTGACTGTCACTGTGAAATAAGTCACCATGGGTCCAAAGAAGCTTCCTAGTGGCACCCCTGTGGTAGCATTCATGCAGTGAGTGTAGCAGGCATGCAGGGAATTTAGCATTCATGCAGGGAGCGTAGCATTCATGCAGGGAGCGTAGCATTCATGCAGGGAGCGTAGCATTCATGCAGGGAGCGTAGCATTCATGCAGGGAGCGTAGCATTCATGCAGGGAGCGTAGCATTCATGCAGGGAGCGTAGCATTCATGCAGGGAGCGTAGCATTCATGCAGGGAGCGTAGCATTCATGCAGGGAGCGTAGCATTCATGCAGGGAGCGTAGCTTTCATGCAGGGAGCGTAGCATTCCCCTTCGTAGAGGCTGAAGAATTCCTCCCCCAACAAGTGTTTGTGATGAAACAGTCCTGTTTCGGTAGAAAATGCCCAACAGGACCTTCATTACTTATTACCCTATCTTCCAGATGCCTGCAACTCTTCAATAAAGGTAAGTAAATGTATATATATATTATTTTTAATTATTTTGCATGTGAATATTTTTTTGTGGAACGGATTAATTGTATTTACATTATTTCTTATGGGAAATAAGGGTTCGAATTTCGTAAACTTCGTGTTAAGTAATAGCTCCTGGAACGGATTAATTAGGATACTCGGGGGTCCACTGTAATCTAATTTACATTATTCCTTATGGGAACAAATTGTTCAGTAACGGCACTCGAACAGCCTTCTGGAACGAATAAAGTACGAAACTCTGGGTACCATTGTAGTATAATAATAATACTATAATAACAAGTGAGCCTTATAAACACACATTTCTCTTATAATAACACCTCAGAAGGGGAAGCATGGGAAGATGTTTTCAGAGCGGGAGCCGGAATGGCCACCACCACTTGTCACTTAATGACATATTCATTCTAGAGTATATATCAGGTTTCTATGGTATTTTTATTGTTTATTATGTCATATTAGATGAATTGTGATACATAAATAAGCCATAGAGTTGATATTAGCGAAATATTGAAGTACAGTGGTACCTCGAGTTATGAGCAGCTCCCAACTCGAACAATTATGTAAGTGTATTTTTGTAAGTCCTTTTGTAAGTGTATTTTTTGGGGGTCTGAAATGGATTAATCTAATTTTCATTATTCCTTATGGGAACAAATTCATTCGGTATCGGCACTTGAACAGCCGTCTGGAATGAATTAAGTTCATAACTCGAGGAACCACTGTATTTTGTCCTGCCTCCTGAGAGCAGGCATTTCGCTGGAATGGATTAATGACATTTCAATTAATTTAAATGAGGAAAATTGACTCGGCATACAAGCAGATTGGGTTACGAGCTAGGTCACGGAATGGATTAAACTCGTAAGCAGAGGTTCCACTGTATATCAAAATTGAGACACTTATGAAACATATGGGAATCTTTATTGAAGAAAGGTTTTGCCACACAGTGGCTTCATCAGAAAGCAGAAAGGTGTAAGGAGAGATTTTAAACCATTTATCACATCTGTCAGACACTGCACCATCATGAGATCTTGATACAAAGAATTCAACTGTCTGTGTCAGTGGTGGTAGTTTGGTGCTGGTGGTGGTAGCAGTGGTGATAGATGATGGTAGTAGTAGAGGTGGTGTCCATGTCATTGGAGCCATATAACATTTCTTTCACTCTCCTAGGGCTTGAGTCCACACTTTCCGCTTGCCGGTCATCGGCAGCTGGGCCTCATGATATTCATATCCATATGCTACAGCATCTGCATTCTACAGGCCTTAGTCCTTTTGCATCTTTTCAATCTTATTTGGACACGACTTTGTGATGGAGGGGAGGGGGAAGCTGTCCCAACACTGTGATGGAGGGAAGGGGAAAGCTGTCCTAACATTGTGTTGTGGAGGGGAAGTAACTCCATATTAATCAGTGACCTCAGATATGCTGTGAGTGATAAAATTTGGCCTAGACATGAGAGAATTGTTCTGTACAGTGGGTGTGGATAGTATAAAAAAAAATCTAACCCATGCAGTGCATTCACAAAAGCAAATCTGAAATCTTGTGTTTAGGTTAAAGTAACAAATTGGAGGTGTTTTCTAGGATGGTTTACATTAATTTTTTTGGCAGTTTCTTGGTATCTATTGATAGTATGGGAGATATACTGGTGAAATGGAGGTGATTTTAGTTGATTTCAGAATGGAAGTTGCCTGAAATAGGCCTTTAATTAGCAGACATAAAGATTTTTGACCTTATTCTTGAGGAAAGGTAGGGCCTTTCACCCCTGGTCTGTTTTATGCCTTTCTACGAGGTCTGCTTCAATTATTGTGAGGACCTAAACTGATTAGTCATGTTATTAGCTGAGAAATAAGAAACTTCAATATTTTTGTGATGTACAGTGGAACCTCTACTAACGAGTTTAATCCGTTCCATGACCTTGCTCACAACTGGATTTGCTCGTTTGTGGAGTTAATTTTCCTCATTTAAATTAACTGAAATGGAATTAATCCGTTCCAGTGGAATTCCAGGCACCACAAAATACTTCATTAATTTCCCTAATATCAACTCTACGGCTTATTTATCTATCACAATTCATCTAATATGACATAATAAACAATATTAATAACATAGAAACATGATATATACACTAGAATGAATGAAATATTACGTATGTAAGTAGTGTTAGTGGCGGCGGAGGCAGCGGCCATTGTTGTTGTGGAGTATAGGGCCACCACGGTGGCCATTCCTGCTCCTGCCATACCTTCCCATGCTTTTGTCACAGAAAACTTGTGTTTGTAAGGCAAACTCCATTAGATCGTCCTTTTTCTATCGCTTAATGGCTTAATTGATACTCCTAATGGTACACTCTTAATGCTACACCTAGTTTGTGTTTATGTATGATTTCCTGCTTTAATTCCATGGAAATCATCCTCATTTTCTTCTCAGCATTGTCCTTTGCACTTGCTTTCTTAAGAAATTAAGCAAAATAACTGCACAAAAAGTAATGAAAACACGAGAATTTCCCTTCCTCCCTGAGCGGCGATGTTTTGATACACACTGCCATCTTGTGGTGGCGATCTGAAACTCACTTTAGTATTACAGTGGACCCCCGGAAATTGAACATTCTTCATTCCAGAATGCTGTTCAAGTGCTGTTACCAAACGAATTTATTCCCATAAGGAATGATGTAAATTAGATTAGCCCGTTTCAGACCCCCAAAAATACACCTATAAAAGCACTTACAATAATAAACTTGCATAAAAGGGCGAGTTGGGAGTGTTCGATTTCCGAGGGTCCACTGTATTATTATTATTATAATTATGTATTATTTATTAGTACGTACGTATTCTTATAATAATACTCTTGCTTACCACTTGGAATTTTTATTCACACAAAAAATAGAAGATTTACTGTTATGCAGACTACTGCATTATTATAATAATTGTACAAATAATGTCAACCCATTCGTGACTGTGTATTGGAATCGGCAAAAATCAAACATTTCAGCTACTTTGAGCTCAATTTCAAGGTACTTTTTGTTGTGAAAGCAATCAAAATCATATCTATTTCTGTAATATATCTTCCATTCTATCAATTGAGACCAAAAAAATAAGAATATAGCCATAAAAACCATACGAAAATATACCGCTAAGGGCCAGCTAAGGCTGAGAAGTGAACTCCGTTATTTACAGTGTACATTAAGAAACTTCTTTCCATCATACATTGCCCAAGTTTCAATAAGATAGTCCAACAAACAAATGAGATCCAATTCCCTAGATCAAGAGCAAGAGCCTCTCACCAGCGTCAAGGAACCTCCCTTGAGGCCCGCTCGCATCTGGAAATTTCGCTCGCCTATGGAAGCAAAAAATCAACTGCTCATATCTGGAAAAACTCGCACATGGATGCGCTCGTTAGTAGAGGTTCCATTGTATTCAAAATGGAAGGCAAGTGTGATATAGGAGGGGCCTGAGAATGTGATTCATGAACAGAGGAAAAGTTTTAATGGCTAGAATGCCTACAGTGTTTATCTTGGAGTGTTTTTATACTGGAATTTGTTGAATTCTGTGAAAAAAAATATTTATAAAGCAGTTCTGATAGGCAAATGAGCAGTTTCTTATTCTCTATTTATAGAACAGAAGGCATACTTATGAAATTGCCAAGAATTGGGATAGACTGAGCATTGGAATTTGCCTAAAACAGGACTCAAAATGGGTAAAATCACAGCTGCGTAAAGTTCTCTCCAACCTCCACCTTCGTGACTGCATAATTCCAGAAGTTTTCTGTTAAATTTTGTATTGTCTGAATTCTTTTAGAAAAGTTTATTTACCCTTTTAGAAATTTTTTTTTTAAATTGCATCATTGACAGGACTCAGTTGTAGGTCACAACAGCGACAGGGTTAAATACCAACGTGCAGGACCCATAAGCTGTATTAGGACATTACGAAGACATTTTGGCTGCCAGGGACTTATCAGTCCATTAGAGAGAAATGAAATACAGTAATCTAGGTTCAAGGTCAAGTGCTGCATATTGAGGCAGGGATACCAGGATGAGCCTGGTGAGTCTTTGCCATCCAGAAACAGCCAGCACCTTTGTGTGTGTGAGGGGCGGTGGTTTTTTTTTTTTTAAAGCTAATCAGATAGTAGTGTGTTTATGTACAGTGCAGATCTTTTTTTAAATAAATCTGACATGCAGGCCAGTGGTTCCTTGTGCAGGCCTTTAAACTAAAGCGATTAAATCCTCCAGAACTAAACAAACACTTAAGGGTTTTCCTTCCTGTTGTTTTACACTATATAGTTTGTTCCTTATCTAGGCACTAATGCATCTTTTATTTTCTGTTTAATCTCCACATTGTTACTTTTTCATCTGTAGTGATCTCTTACTTTTCAGGAGGATATGAGCTGGATTACTTACTGCACAAGCTCTTATCCTCATTTCATTGTCTTTTATTGCATGAATTGTTGATTCTGATAAAAGCACAGGCCATCTGCATCACACATGAACCACTTTTACAATCAAACCAGATTTCATACAAACAGGATGTTTGCATTATTTTCTAAGCTTTGTCATGATAGATTGGTCACTTTCCCACTCACCGTGGACTTGGGTATGATTCAGTTGTGATTTATTAAAATTCGATCCCTGGACATGCAGTATGAGAGTCTTCTGTATTTGATAAGTAAAAATGAAGCACACGCTTGGATTAAAACAGTGTTTGGTGTTTATGTACTCAATGGTTGCCTCAATTCATTTATAAAAAGTAAATTTTTATACAGTATTGATAAAAATTTTAATTTTTTTTTTTTTATTAACACCGGCCGATTCCCACCAAGGCAGGGTGGCCCGAAAAAGAAAAACTTTCATCATCATTCACTCCATTACTGTCTTGCCAGAGGGGTGCTTTACACTACAGTTATAAAACTGCAATATTAACACCCCTCCTTCAGAGTGCAGACTACTGTACTTTCCATCTCCAGGACTCAAGTCTGGCCTGCCGGTTTCCCTGAATCCCTTCATAAATGTTACTTTGCTCACACTCCAACAGCACATCAAGTATTAAAAACCTATTGTCTCCATTCACTCCTATCAAATACGCTCACACATGCTTGCTGGAAGTCCAAGCCCCTCGCACACAAAACTTCCTTTACCCCCCTCCCTCCAACCTTTCCTAGGCCGACCCCTACCCCGCCTTCCCTCCACTACAGATTTATACACTCTCGAAGTTATTCTGTCTCGTTCCATTCTCTCTACATGTCCGAACCACCTCAACAACCCCTCCTCAGCTCTCTGGATAATAGTTTTGGTAATCCCGCACCTCCTCCTAATTTCCAAACTCCGAATTCTCTGCATTATATTCACACACAAATAATATACTAGATGAATTAGTTTAGTCTTTCAGGTCATCCTGCCGATGTGTTAAAAAAATGAATCTGTGCTAACCGATTATAATGAAATTTCCCTTAATGTTCATGTCTCCATTTCAGTTAGAAAAGGTAATAAAAGAGCAGGAGCGATTGGCTTACATTGATCCTGCAAAGGCAGAAGAGGAAAAGACAAAGGGGAACGAGTACTTCAGGAAGGGTGACTATCCTTCAGCAATTAAACATTATTCTGAGGCCATTCGGCGTAATCCAGAAGATGCTAAACTATACAGCAACAGAGCTGCTTGTTACACCAAACTGGCAGAGTTTAACCTGGGACTTAAGGACTGCGATGAGTGCATCAGACTGCAGCCAGACTTTGGTAAATATTTGTTTAATAGTGTTAGTACTAACAGTTTTTTATTATTAATTTATTATCTAGGGGGCAAGGAACCCTGAATCATCATGAGTTCTTAATATACAGTATTAGTGTCATTTTCAGAAATCCTTCAGTTTTTTCACCTGGGATTGAATTTTCTTTTTCTGAGTATGGCAGTAGAGAAATTTGGGTTCCAACTATTTCTTAGTTAATGTAATATTTTCTTTAATTTGCTTTTTCTGCAAATTATTGCTTTCTGCCTCTTTCCTTACCCATGGATACTATTTTATAGTTCTGCTTATGTCTCTTTTCTGGTGTAATATAGGCTTTTGTTTCCTTGCACTCTTTACCAGAGTCTGCCACTGTATTGTTATTTGCAAACTTAAGTCTTCACTATATCTGTACAGGAGGGCTCTGCTTTACGGTGATTCACCAACCCTCTCTTTGTTACAATGACATCTAAGGGTAGTGTGATAAAAAGGAGTCATAAGGCTCTTTCTTTAAAGTGCAAAGTTACTGATAATTGTACTTATGTGTACCTGTACCTAAATAAACTTACTCTCTCCTGGTGTGCGGTACATTGTTACAAAGTAGGAATAGCTATGCCAGGCAAGGAAGTAGCTAAGAGTGTCTCACTCATGTTGGAGACTCGATAAACAAAATAACAATAATTGCTCTGGGGCGCTTTAACCCTTTGACTGTCGCAACCCGTAATCCTAAATCGAAAATTTATACGTAAGACGTATATATCAAAGGGTTAAATGCTGTATAATTACGTTATTGCAGACATTTTAATTATTCCAATTTTTTCAAAATTATATAAGAAACACGTTACATATTACATATAAACAAAATACATGCAATCATAGTAAGACAACATAATTGTTAGTTGTGGTAGCCGGGTGGGCGTAAAGGAGTACACTCACCGTCCAAATTATGACCTGCACGACATAAGACTACTCGACTTACGACCATGCGTCTGGCAGCCCTGCTGCCAGACGCATGGTCAGACGCAGCAGTATAATATGATTCTTTATTGACAACATTTCGCCCACACAAGTAGAGGTAGTGGTGGAAAAGTCAGCTGGTACATGAGAAAGAAAGGCTGCAAAAGCTATGGCTTGGGTAGCATAAAAAATAGGTTGGGCAAATGTATATGGATGGATGGATTTGAGAAGGCATGCCCAGTTTGGGCCAACAGGCCTGCTGCAGTGATCCTCCTTTCTTATGTTCTTATGTAATAAAGAAGGGACACTGACACATGCCTTCTCAAATCCATCCATAAACATTTGCCCAACCTATTTTTTATGCTACCCAAGCCATAGCTTTTGTAACCTTTCTTTCTCATGTACCAGCTGCAAATGTTCTCTGAAATAAACAACTGTATGTGTTGTGCACAGTGTTTCTCCTAAACCTTACAGTATAAAATACAGTACTAACAGCATAACAGTATATGATAATTACTATAACATGTTTTTCTCTAGTACCACCACTAAAGAAAATATGTATATGTAGTATTAACCCTTTGACTGTTTCGGTCGTATATATACGTCTTACGAGCCACTGTTTCGGACGTATACAGTGGACCCTCGGTTAACGAATACCCCGGAAATCGTACAATTATGTAAGTATAATATTGTAAGTGCATGTGGAAGTGTATTTTTGGGGGTCTGAAATAGACTAACCTACATGACATTATTTCTTAAGTAAATTCGTTCGGTAATGGCACTTGAGCAGGCTTCTGGGATGAAGTTTTTTCGTTAACCGAGGGTCCACTGTATATACTCACAAATTCTAGCGGCTTCAAATCAAGCGGGGGAAAGCTGGTAGGCCTACATATGAGAGAATGGGTCTGTGTGGTCAGTGTGCACAGTATAAAAAAAATCCTGCAGCACGCAGTGCATAATGAGAGAAAAAAAACTGACCATTTTTTTGGATTAAAACGCCATCTTTGAGGTGTATTTTCGTATAGTATTTATGGTTGTATTCTCTTTTTTATGGTCTCATTTGATAGAATGGAAAACATACTACAGAAATATATATGATTTTGATTAGTTTTATGATGAAACCGACCTTGAAATTGAGCTCAAAGTAGGGGAAATGTTCGATTTTTGCAAATGTTCAAGAGTAAACAAATCACGCCACGCGTCCAATACACATCAATTGTTGAGTGTAATATTCTTTCACAAGTGCACTGATATTATTTATAACATTTTTACAATAATGCAATAGTCTGCATAATGGTAAATCTATTTTTTGTGTGAATAAAAAATCAAAATAGAAAGCAAGAGTAATATAAGTGGGGCCTAGAGACGTGATTAATGAACAAATAACATCTTATTTTAGTGCCAGGAATGTCTGCATTGTTTATTCTGGACCCTATTTTGAAATTGACAACTTTTTTATTTTTCATGAAATTGGCCAAATTGCCAATTTCTGACCACTTTATTGGGTAGTTGAAATCGGTAAATTGGTGGTTTCTTGTACTCAATCGATAGAACAAATGGAGTTCTAAAGAAATAGCTACGAGTTTGGTCAACTGAAAATAGGGCTCAAAGTCGGCGCGTATATATCGCCGAGATCACTAACTTCACGAGAGCGTAACTCCGTAGGTTTTCAATCAAATTTCATACTTTTGGTGTCATTACCATCGGGAAAAGATTCTCTATCATTTCATAAGAAATTTTTTTTTTTTTTTAAATTTTGCGACAACAGGAGAGCACTCAGGATTAGGGGTTGCAACAGTCAAAGGGTTAATGGGGGATAACTGTAGAAAAACATTCCTTTCGTATGCCTTCACCCATAAATAGCGTCACTCGCTCTCAAAAAAAGATGTGTTGCATGAGAATGGGAGTGTTGCTGTTATGTATTCTACTGCACCAACATAAAGACAATTTGTACACAATGTGAGGCGTTTGTATTGTGGGAAAAAGCTTCTCAATTGTATACATAATGCCAGGTGAACGTGATTGAACAGCTGGTGGACAGGTATGAAATACGTATCCATCCGACCTCCCACCCAAAACACTGACACCATACACACATTTATGGAGTACGTACCATCCCCACGGTGTTTTATATTAATAGTCTTCATTTCTAAAAGTGAAAATGGGTGTTGCCATTAAGCTCTGCATCTCCCTTGGTTCTGTCTGGAAACATTGCATAGTTTCAAGTGTTTTAAAGTTGTCATAAGGTTCTTATATTAAATGAACTGTAAGGAGAAAGTTGCAGAAAATTAAGTACTACACCAGTGAACACTAAAGTTATAAGAAAACATGATAACCTTATTGCTAACATGGAAAAACTTTTACTGGTGTGGATTGAAGATCAAACTAGTCACAGCGTGCCTTTAAACCAAGCCATTATCCAGTCCAAGGCCCTAAGTCTCTTCAGTTCTGTGAAGGCTGAGAGAGGTGAGGAAGCTGCTGAAAATACATTTGAAGCTAGCAAAGGCTGGTTTCATCTCTTGATTTCCTACAATAAATACTACATACTCTCCAACATTAAGGCCAAAAATATTTTAAGTAATAAGTGTACTGTGTTTTTTTACCATGTCAACTTCTAGGTAGAACTCTCAGGCTGCATTCTCCAGTACAGTGGACCCCTGGTGTTCATGATTTTTTCGTTCCAGAATGCTGTTCAAGTGCCATTACCAAACAAATTTATTCCCATAAGGAATAATGTAAATTAGACTAGTCCTTTTAGACCCCCAAAAATACACTTACAAAAATAAACTTACATAAAAGGGCGAGTTTGGAGCTTCACGAACACCGGGGGTCCACTGTACTTAATTTCATCACTGCATTTAAGTGACCTTACGTGGTCACTTGTTGACTTCATGTAGATTTTCAAGAATTTTTTTTAATGTTTTATGATTACATTCATCTTAGGTAGTAGGTTGGTAAACAGCAACCGCCCAGGGAGGTACTACCACCCTGCCAAGTGAGTGTCAAACGAAAGCCTGTAGTTGTTTTACATGATTGTAGGATTGCTGGTGTCTTTTTTCTGTCTCATAAACATGCAAGATTTCAGGCATGTCTTGTTACTTCTACTTACACTTAGGTCACATTACACATTCATGTACAAGCATATATATACACACCCCTCTGGGTTTTCTTCCAATTTCTTACTAGTTCTTGTTCTTATTTCCTCTTATCTCCATGGGGAAGTGGAACAGAATTCTTCCTCCGTAAGCCATGCGTGTCGTAAGAGTCGACTAAAATGCCGGGAGCAAGGGGCTAGTAACCCCTTCTCCTGTATACATTACTAAAGTTAAAAAGAGAAACTTTTGTTTTTCTCTTTGGGCCACCCTGCCTTGGTGGGAAGTGGCCGATTTGTTGAAAGAAGAAAGAAAGATTACATTCATCCATATTGGCCCTTATTCTGACTAGAACTGCTTTTGCCATTCAAGTATTGTGTACAAGAACTTGCTTAAGATAATTCTGATAACTGAGAAAGGAAAACATTACACGAGTAGCATTATTCCCATAGCCACAAATAAGTAATTAACAAGTCTTGATCTGTTACTGCTCTTGTTAATATATGCAGGGCTGTTATTTGTTCATTGTTGGTTCATAAAGAAAGTCACAAAACTGTGGCTGGAACAGTTCACCAAAAACCCATCCTGAGAAGAGCCACCTCATGATGAAGTTTTGGTAATTTCTGTAGCATTGTCAACTTGCAACTGGGAGTGAGAAAAGTCAAGAATGCCTGAAAACAACACTTTAGGGATACAAGAAGCATGCACGAGCGTGTTAGATAGGAGTCGGTGGAGACAAATGATTTTTAGGACTTGACATGCTGTTGGAGTGTGAGCAAGGTAACATGAAGGGATTCAAGGAAACCGGCAGGCCGGACTAGAGTCCTGGAGGAGGGAAGTACAGTGCCTGCACTCGGAAGGAGGGGTGTTAATGTTGCAGTTTTATAACTAGTGTAAGCACGCCTCTGGCAAGACAGTGATGGAGTGAATGATGAAAGTTTTTCTTTTTTGGGCCACCCTATATTGGCAAGAAATGGCCAATGTGTTAATAAAAAGGGGAAGGGGGGGTGAGATTAGCGGTGGTGGCAGCAGCCACTGTGACCTCTACTGTTTTGCTTTCAAGTGGTGGTATACTTTTCTTGCCCCACTTGTGACTTGACAGTGATGCAGAACAGATTGAAATGTCAGCATAAGGTTCCTCTAAGTGTCAGGTTTTTGGTCCAGCATAAGTTCATACATGAACCACTATAAGAAAAGTTTACTTTTTCAGTTAAAGGTTATGTTCGCAAGGGAAAATCCATCAAGGTTTGAAACAGTATGCCAAGGCTCAAGATGCTTATCAGAAAGCTCTTGATATTGATCCCAACTGTCAGGATGCTCTGGACGGCTTCCGTGAAGGTATGATGGCTCTCAACAGTGACCCAGAAGAAGTAAGTTGCCACAGTATGGAACATTTGTATTGCATAATACGTATATACATAACTGAAGTAATTCATTGTGTATTTTGCCAATTATAGTTCAGGCCTAGTCTTTAAAAAATACATTGTTTTATTAATAGTAAAGTTGAGAAAGCAGTACTGTATAAATTGTATACTGGCAGTTAGCAGCTGTTTAAGATACGTTTATTAGAGAATCAACTTTTTGTAACCCCCTGTCAAACAATAAATCTATTTAGTTAAATAAAGCATAAAATTTAATATTTTGTTTAAACATTGGACAAATACTCATTAACATTAATTAATTTAGGTGCGAAAAAGAGCCATGTCTGACCCAGAAGTGCAGCAAATTCTCAAAGACCCAGCTATGCGCATGATTTTGGAACAGATGCAGACAGATCCCCGAGCTCTTCAGGAGTAAGTGCTTTATTTTGTACATGTTTTATACTAAAGGGGAAAGGTTTTAGAACAAAAATTTCAATTATTCTCAATAAAACAATTATTGAAATATTGGAGCGCAAGACCTTAGGTCACACTACATAGGCATGCATATACGTATATACATACACATATCTAGGTTTTTCTTCTTTTTCTTAATAGCTCTTTTTTTTTTTTTATTAACACATCGGCCGATGTGTTAATAATAAGCCATGTGCATCATATGAGGCGACTAAAATGCCAGGAGCAATGGGCTAGTAACCCCTTCTCTTGTATACATTACTAAAAAGAAGAAAAACTTTATAAAACTGGGATGCTTGAATGTGCGTGGATGTAGTGCGGATGATAAGAAAGAGATGATTGCTGATGTTAAGAATAAAAGTAGTTGGATGTCCTGACCCAAAGCGAAACAAAGCTGAAGGGGGTAGGCGAGTTTAAGTGGGGAGAAATTAATGGGATTAAGTCAGGAGTATCTGAGAGTTAGAGCTAAGGAAGGGGTAGCAATAATGTTGAAGGATCAGTTATGGAAGGAGAAGAGGGAATATAAATGTATAAATTCGAGGATTATGTGGATTAAAATAAGGGTCGGATGCGAAAAGCGAGTCATAATAAGCGTGTATGCACCTGGAGAAGAGAGGAGTGTAAGGAGAGAGAGATTTTGGGAGATGTTAAGTGAATGTAAAGGAACTTTTGAACTGAGTAATTGTGGTAGAGGACCTAAATCCTAAAGTAGGAGAAACATTTAGAGAGGGTGTGGTAGGTAAGTTTGGGGTTCCAGGTGTAAATGATAATGGGAGCCCTTTGATTGAACTTTGTATAGAAAGGGGTTTAGTTATAGGTAATACATATTTTAAGAGAGGATAAATAAGTATACAAGATATGATGTAGGGCGTAATGACAGTAGTTTGTTGGACTACGTATTGGTAGATAAGACTGTTGAGTAGACTTCAGGATGTACATGTTTATAAAGGGGCCACAGATATATCAGATCACTATTTAGTTGTAGCTACAGTGAGAGTAAAAGGTAGATGGGATACAAGGAAAATAGAAGCAGCAAGTAAGAGAGAGGTGAAGGTTTATAAACTAAAAGAGGAGGCAGTTAGGGTAAGATATAAATAACAATTGGAGGATAGATGGCCTAGTGAGAGTATAGGCAATGGGGTAAAAGATGTATGGGGTAGGTTTTAAGAATGTAGTGTTAGTGTTCAGCAGAAGTTTGTGGTTACAGGAAAGTGGGTGCAGGAGGGAAGAAGAGCGATTTTTGGAATGGTGTAAAGATAGTAGTAAGGGAGAAAAAGTTAGCATATGAGAGGTTTTTACTAAGTAGAAGTGATGCAAGGAGGGAAGAGTATATGGAAAGAAAAAGAGAGGTTAAGAGTGGTGAAGCAATGTAAAAAGAGAGCAAATGAGAAGAGTGGGTGAGATATCAACAAATTTTGTTGAAAATAAGAAAAAGTTTTGGAGTGAGATTAATAAGTTAAGGAAGCCTAGGGAACGAATGGATTTGACAGTTAAAAGTAGGAGAGGAGAGTTATTAGATGGAGAGTTAGAGGTATCGGGAAGATGGAGGGAATATTTTGAGGAATTGTTAAATGTTGATAGGGAAGCTGTGATTTCATGTATATGGCAAGGAGGAATAACATCTTGTAGGAGTGAGGAAGAGCCAGTTGAGTGTGGGGGAAGTTCGTGAGGCAGTGGGTAGAATGAAAGTGGGTAATGCAGCTGGGATTGATGGGATAAAGATAGAAATGTTAAAAGCAGGTGGAGATATAGTTTTGGAGTGGTTGGTTCTGTTTTAATAAATGTATGGAAGAGGGTAAAGCACCTAGGGATTTGCACTAATCTAGTTCATACCTTTCCTCCCTCTATAGATGCTCCTGGTGTCTACTCTATTTCTTGTTTCTCCTGTCCTCTTCAGTACTTAGGAGAAACTGGCAGTTCTCTTTGAGACTCAAGAGAGCACAAAAGTAGTGTTAGGCTTGCCGACACTAACAATGCTCTTTTCTGTCATGTCAGAGATCACAGTCATCCTATTGACTGGTCTTCTGCTAAAACTGTCTACCCTACTTCTAACTTTCACTGTTGCCATCTGGTTGAATCCTCCCTTATACACAATTTTCCTTGTATGAATCATAGTCCTGGCTTTGTCTCTGTAGATGCCTCCCTTTCCCATTACATTGTAAAATGCTCCAAACTTCAGAACACCTGTGACTTAACATGATTCTTTTTTTTCCCTTTTCCCCTTTCTCCTTTGGGTTTTCTTTCTTCTGCCTTGGGTATTTGTCCTTTATTATTTATTTTCCCCATGTGTTCTTTCTCCTACCCTTTGTGGGTCCCTAGCTCCCTTTCAGTGCTCCTCTTTCTTAGTATTTGACTGACTCCACAAGTACTACTACTCTACTACCACTACCTCTCTTGTCCCATCCCTGTCTGCTGGCCTATATATACTCCCTCCTTCTCTCCTTTTCGTTAGTATGGCTTTGTAAATGGTCCATGTCGGACCGAAACATCGTCGTAAGCTCCTCTCTTCTATGTGCGGGTTATTTGTGTATAAGAGGGGCCTGGAAACATGACTAAGGAATGAAGAAAGTGTTTTTAGTGCTAGGACTCTCTACATTGTTTATTCTGGACCCTATTTTTAATTGGCAGTTTTTAATTTTGTGTGAAATTTGCCAAATTAGAGATTTCTTATCACTTTGTTGGGTAGTTGAAATAGGTAAATGGGCAGTTTCTTGTACACAATTGATAGAAGGAATACTAGCAAAATAGCTTCGAGTTTGGTCGACGAAGAATAGAATTGGCCAAAAATAGGCCGCAATGTGGGCAAAATGCCAATGTATAAATAACACGGAGACCACTAATTGTGAGAGCACAATTACATTAGTTTAGTTTTCCATAAAATTTCATACATTTGGTCTCATTACCTTTGGAAAAAGATTCTCAATCATTTCATAAGATAAAATATTTTTTTTTTAATTCTTCGACCCCGAGAACAAGTTTGAGATCAGGGATCTCGACCCTGAAAGGGTTAAAGAGGAAAACCCAAGAGCTAATGCTTAATTCTACCCTTTCCCTTTGTAAACTGAGATATGTAGTTACACTCAAAGCATGCTGTAGATACATCTGCAGGTAATAATATTTTTATAAAATTTGCTTAACTGATAAAGTAAGGTTAGAAGGCTCAGTCTTAGACATGTTAGCTCCTTTGAGTGGCTATCACATCTATCTACGTTATTAATGCCAGGGTCCCTCACGTAGATCTACAGTTTGAGCACGGCTCCCTCATAAGCTGCGAGCAGTAAATTTTGGCCTAGATATAAGAGAATGGGTCTGCGCTGAGTATGCATAGTATAAAAAAAAAAATCATGTCCCATGCCGTGCATGATGGGTTAAGCAAAACTGACCATGTTTGGTTTAAAGTAGCGACTCTAGGGTGTTTTCTAGGATGGTTTTATTGACTTTTTCCTGAGGATGGGTAAGGCATACCTACACCTGGTTTGTTGTGGTTTTTAATAGGTTTTATTCAATTATCAGGATGCCATTAACAATAACCAATCATTCCTGGTTATATTTTATTATGCAAGAAATAGGGTAAATCTTCAATTTTTTTGTGTGATTGTGAATTAAATATGAAAGACAGGTGTAATATAGAAGCTTGAAGTCATGATGAATGAACAGAGGAAATGTTTTTATGCTTGGAAAGTCTATATTGTTTATTTTGGACCCTATTTTCAATTTAATTTGTTTGAATTTTGAAAAATTGGCCAAATTACTGACTTTGCACTTTATAGGGTTGTTCTAATAGTTAAATGGTCAGCTTCTTGTGTTCAATAGATAGACACAAGGCATACTAGTGAAATAGCTAAAAATTTGGTTTAATGGAGCAATGGAACCGACTTAAAATAGGACTCGGCGAATTCACTGAAGCGTAAATTTCACCCAGACCACTTAACTTTGCACCTTCACAGTTCTGTAAGTTTTCCATCAAATTTCATAGTTTTGGTGTCATTACCTTCTGAAAATGATACTCGTCCATTTTAGAAGAGTGAGTGTGTGTTTGTTTTTATGTGGACACAGAGCAATATAAATAACAGAGGTCTGGGCAGTGAAAGAAGGGGTGCATAAATAACAAAAAAGGCACAATTCCGTGACTGGAACAATACACACACAACCCGCACATATAAAAGAGAGGAGCTTACGACGACGTTTCGGCCCGACTTGGACCATTTACAAAGTCACACTAACACAGAGACAGAGGAAGGGTATTTATAGGCTGCAGACAGGGGAGGGTACAAGAGAGTGGGGTAATGATGGAGTAAGTAGTGGAAGTAGTAGTAGTAGTAATAGTAGTAGAGGAGACAGTCATATGGGAAGGAGCACTGCAATGAGGCTAGCGGCCCGCAAGGGTGGGACGAGAGGGAAGAAAGGCGAAAAAATGAAGGACAAATACAAGGCAAAAGAAAAGAAAGAAAGGAAAACCCATAGGAGAAAAAAGGAGAAGGGGGAAGAGAAGAAAGGGAAGGAATCAGGTTAAGTCACGGGTGTTCTGAAGTTTAGAGCATTTAACAATGTAATGAGAGAGGAAAGCATCAACAGAGACAAAGCCAGGGCTAAGATTCATAGAAGGGGTGGTTCCACTCTGCCTTTGACTTGTTACTTCAACACTTTCACTGCAGTGCCACTTGTTGACTACCCTATTTTCATGAAAATTTACATTATTTCTTAACAGGACTATCCATTGATTTCATAATTTGTCAGTGTGTGCTTTTTCAATATAATCCCTTCGTTCCTATATTGTCACATCACATTGTGATAGGTAACTCCTCTTAATAGCATAACTGTAATGTTCCTGAAAATCTTCTGTAGTTAATGGTTCTTAAGTATTTTAAGTTTTGAGAAATTATATGTTATCATTTCAACAAAGATGATTGCTTACAGAGAAAATACTGCATCAGAGATTTAGATGGGTTTCTAATACTATGTTTATCACACTTACAGCCATCTGAAGAATCCTGATATTGCTTCGAAAATCCAAAAGCTCTTGCAGTCTGGCCTCATTTCCATCAGGTAGAGATATTACTTACAAACTATGGTAGAAGTGTCACATGGAAGCAGCACCACTGGCAACCAACTACTTGCTCCAGCTAGAACATTGCGAGCTTATCATGCTATACCTCAGTGATTTGTGTTACCTTGTTACTGTTATTACAATAAGTCATTTTCCTGACTGCTGTGCATCTTAATTTCATGCTTCTAATATTTTCATGATCAGAAATGTTTAGTGGCAATGTAAGCTACTTTTATTTTTCTTTTCAATATGAAAATGTTAATTGAAATGTTGAATATTGAGAAATTCAGACATGTAATATGTTTGTTTGTATAATAAAATGTTTACATGCCCTTCAGATGCATTTAAGGAACTTGTAAAATTCTTTTTAACAAGCGACAGCTTGCATATTTTTTTAGTTATTAAGGACTACCATTTTACCAAATTTGAATTTGAAATTTATGCTCGCCAATATAGATCTCATCTCGTACAGGGACCATTTCTTTGTTTGGTACTTAGAATGTCCTTTAGACTCCCTATTACTTTGTAAATATTTTAACTTCTGATGTCTTTCTGGATTAGAAGCATGTGTTGGAAATCTGTGTGTGCAGTTTTAGAAATTTGAAAGAATTATGGACTAATTTAATGAATGACTAATACCTGCAGTAAAATCATTTCAGTGGTATATTGATGGTTCCTGTGCTATCCCATTTATTTGCCACATTTCATTAATAACTAGTAGTGGCATACAAAGAACAGTATCTTGATTTTTCTAATTCATTTACTGGAAGAAACTAAAAAAGTTTTCTTGGTTTTCTTTTCCACCCTATTTTGTTTAAAATAAGGCATGAAAATCCAATTTAACATGTTACAGGTCAGTCTCATTGTAACACAGTAAACAGATGCTTAGTGCTTCAGAGATAATACCAGCAGACTAGAAACATACCTTGTTAACACCTGATTATTCATTAACTTGTAATGTGTGTGGGGGGAGGTTACAGGGGTAGTCCTAACTCCTGTCCCTGCCCTTTTCTTGAACTTGCTATGTACTCTCCTGTGTCTGGTCCTGCCTCTTGCCGAATTCACTACCCGCACACTTGTGGACCTTATTCTACCCATTGTTAAAACCATGTATGGAGCCTGCCTTTACTACTTCCTAGAGATTATTATTATAATCAAATAGAAGTGCTAAACCACAGGGGTTACTTCCTAGAGATTATTCCCACTTCCCAACCACTGAGACTGAAGGAATACTTCCTGACATCCCTGTGGCTCATCTGTGTAACTTCAAAGTGTCCTGAGCTTCTATGTCTCGCCTCTCAAACAGCTTGTCCCTGTCTACCCTATCAGTTTCCCTGCATATTTTATGTTTCATCTTCCCTGGTTCCCTAGTCCTCAGTGTCGTTAATTCAATTCTGTTAGCCACCTCATAACTTGTGCCCCTTAGCAGAATAGCAAACCTCATTGTACACTACTGCACTTTTTTTTAAAACTTTTTTGGTGGCTTGATACTGGTGCTGCATACTAAAGATGAGCTTGTCTTGCATTGTATAAAGGGCCTGAAATGACTACTGAGAGTCCTGAAGGCTACCTTCAGATTTTCCTGACATGCATTGGCTACAGAGGTTATTTAGCTGATGCAAGCCTCTGGCAATGTACCAGGCACTATACTCTCCTAGATCTTGCTCTGAGTGAGGTCTACGGTCTCTATTCCTTAGTCTATACCTATTTTTTTTTGTTAGCTTGCTCCTTCCTCCATTTTCAATACCTTGCACTTACTGGGGTTGAATTTAATGCTTTCACTTCTGTAATGTATAGCTGTCATTGAGGCCAGGAGTCCCTCCTGGTCCTGATGTAGTTTTGTCATGAGCTCAGCTCACTCAGATAGGCTGCAAGTGATAAATTTTGGCCTAGATATGAGAATGGGTCTGTGTGGCAAGCGTGCACTGCATGAAAAAAATCCTGCCCCCCCCCCCCCACCATGCATGGTGGAAAAAACAAAACTGTATGGTTTAATATAGACTTTTCTCTGTTTTCTCGGATGGGTTTTATAGCTTTGTTGGCCATTTCTTGGTATCATTTGATAAAATGTAAGACATTACTGCAATAGAGATAATTTTGATTGGTTTCAGGACGAAGTAGCTTGAAATTGGACTCAAATTAGCTGAAATGTTTGATTTTTGCCGATGTTCCAGAGGATGGGTAAGGCCAGCCTACAATCCCTAGTCTATTTTATGGATTTTTTATATCTCCGTTTCAATTATTGTGATACCGTAAACCATGATCAATTTTTCCTGGTTATATTTTATTATCCAAGAAATAGTAAATCTTCTATTTGTGTGAATAAGAATTTAAAATGGAAAGCAAGTGCAATATAGGAGAGGCCTGGGTACATGGTTAATGAACTGAGGAATTTTTTATTTCAATGCCAGGAATGTCTACATTGTTTATGGACTCTATTTTTAATTTTGTTTGAAATTTGCCAAATTCTGATAACTTTATAGGGTAGTTGAATGGGCATTTTCTTGTGCTCACTCAATATAATGAAAGGCATACTAGCAAAATAACTTAAGAATTTGGTTGACTGAAACAATGGAATTGGCCTTATAGAGGACTCAGAGGGTGAAGTAGCTGGTGTGTAAACTGCGTTGAGACCACGAACTTTGTGCTTGCGTAATTTTTTACCATTTCAAATTTTTTGGGGGAGGGGGGTTATTCAGACTCATTTTGGGGTTTGGACAGTGAAAATATTAACTAATCACTTAACTGACCTCTTTCAGTTGGTCCAGATTCTTTTGGAGCCTTTCCTGTACTTCTTTTTTTTTTTTTTTTCTCTCTCTAAAGTTTTACCCCAGCATACAAGGATATATCTGAATCAGTCCCATCTGGATATTCACATAACCCAGAAAACAATACTGGTCCTAATTCCAGTAATAACGAAACTCCTCTAACAACTTCTCCCCATTCAGACTTCTCTTCCCAGACAATAATTCTGCTTCATTTCACTAAGATACTGTGTGATCCATGGGAGTACATTCCCTATTGTTCCTTCCTGCACCTCAGTTTTTGGCTGTCTCTGTGGTACAGTATTAAATTCCTTCTTGCGACTACCCATTCCTCTCGTTGCACATTTGTTACGTTGTCAAATAACTCCAACAAGTTGAAGTTATTTGACAAAGACAAGATTTGCCATCTGAACTCATACTCATTATTGTTTATGAAACAACCTCTAAGCATTATACGATGGACAATTTTCATTTCCTTGCATAGCATAAATACCAAGAGAAACTGGTCTGTAATAAAATGCTTTGTCTCCTTATATATAGGGACTACATTTTGTCTTCTAGACCTATGGCGACTGTCCCATATCTTTTGAATTACTGTAGATCATAACTAGTTGTCCAGATTATGTTTCTTCTCACTTTTATGGGAAGTTCATTTTCCAACATGCAATTAGAATTTTTGTCACTAGTTCTTGCATGACTGACTGCCTTCTGTGAGGCATATGCAATGGCTCCTTCCCTCTAGGTCATGAGAAAAGAAAGGTGGAATACCTGAGTGTGCCAACTGCCAGTCGCCTGTTAGGCTCATTGTGTTCACTACATTTAATAGCTTAATACCTGTTTGTGTGTTAAGCCACCCACAATAGTAATGAATACCAGGAAATTCACGTAACCACTGTAATTCTCGTTAGTGTTTAGAAAAGGTCTTGTCCCTCCCTCCTAGATTACCCAAGGAAGATTTGAAAGTGTCGAGAGATTGGCGTTAGTCTCATGTTGGAAGCCAGAGAGAGCACATACAGATGGCCTGCTATTGTGATACCTTGATAAGGGAGCCAGATTAGAAAGGCATAATGTCTATTAAGGTGCTATAGTGTCTCCCTCTGAATTAAGTCAATATACAAATTGGGCTCTTGATATGTCTGTTGAGCTTGGCTGTAATGTACCAGACACTCGAAGGAATGACAACAGGGCCATTTGGCAAGTGATCTCGGGTATACTTCACAATTAGAGTGCAGGTATAGTCCTTGTTCTTCCCTCGTATCAATTAAGCAGACCAGTCTAGGTTTGTGCATGGCCAGGTAGAGAATTAGGGTAAAGTGGTGTCAAAGCAAGGACTCGGGCATGGTCACTGCTGCTAGAGCGTGTCAACTTTTCTTATCTGCATGCTGTCTCATCAAGAGTCCCATTTACTGGTTGTTGTTGTATGTTCGCCGGTACATCCGGCCCGGGTCTATTTACTGGTGATAGCATATTGGAACATCTGGTGATGGATCCAGGAGCTAGGTGTATGTAGGAACTCTCTGGTAAGTGTTAGTGTTCAGTCTTATTATTATTATTAGCCCCTGTTGGTATTGTCCATAAAATGGGTTCAAAGGTCTGTTGAGGCTGGCATTTCTGGGTGGAAGACTGACTTTAATTTTGAGTCATAAGTCAGTCGAGTAGTATTGCTTGACACCTTGCAAGATCCATGGTAATACCGTGTTAGGTCTCGTTGCCTTTGATGTATCCAGATCTATCAAGAGTTTGTTTGCATGTGTGTGTAGAGGTTGAGTCTCGGCTCCTGGTCCTGCCTCTCAACTTCCTGAACCCCTGTGGTTTAGCGCTTCTATTTGATTATAATAATAATAATCTCAACTTCCTGCTTGCCAGATTCACATACGAGCCTGGCCCATGGCCGGGCTCCGAGAGTAGTTACTCTCTCTAAACTCTTCAAATGTATATCCTATTCTCGTAGATGTGTAGAGTAGTGGTGGTAGATATGTACGTATTGTAATGGGTCTTTTTGTACCTATTCTTAAAACTATATGAAGTCTGCTTCCACCACTTAATGGTCATTCCACTTCCCAACCACCCAGAGATAAGAAATACTTTATCTCTGTGAATCTTCAGTCTTTAACTTCCAGATGTGCCCTGAGTACCTGTTTCTTGCCTCTGTCAGCCCTGTCGATACCTCTTGAATATTTTGTCTCCCCTGGTCCTTCTGTTCTCCAGGGTCAGTTGATTCAATTCCTTTAGCCTTTACTTGTAGTTCTTACCCCTTAGCTCTGGAACTAGTCTTGTTGCATACTTCTGCACTTTCTTTACCTCTCAAGGAGGAGGGGAGGGAAAGCTTTCATTCTTCTTCCTCTGACTGACCCTGATTACCCCCCACTCTCTTCCTTGCTCTGTCCCTTCCCTCTCTTTCCTTTCCTACTTTCGGCTTCCTCTCCTCAGGAATTCTAGCTTCTAGGTTGGAGGGTGGGTACCGTTGTCCTTCCCATTCCGTTGAGGTCCTTGTTGGTGGTGTAGTTTGCCGTGGTGTCTGGATCACTAGGGATGTTCCAGTCCCTCTCCGGTCTCCCGGGAAGTGACATATGATGTTCTTTGGGTGACTGGTGTATCTCTGAAGGCTGCTTGTCAGATTCTGGGAGGCAATAGCTGAAGGAGGTATGCCTTGTGGCAGGTTTCTGACTATCCTCTTTTGCTGACCATGGTGGCTCAGTGGATGTGAGGTTGCTGTTCTGGATTGCCAGTTTACTGGCATAAAAGGTAGGGTATGGCATGGGCTCCATACTGCATCTACACTACTGGCTGCACTGAGGTCCTCTTGGGTGTTGGAAAGATGTGCGACCCTGTCAGTCCTCCTAGGAGT
Source organism: Cherax destructor (assembly GCA_009830355.1). Classification (NCBI taxonomy): domain Eukaryota; kingdom Metazoa; phylum Arthropoda; class Malacostraca; order Decapoda; family Parastacidae; genus Cherax; species Cherax destructor. The sequence goes on along the minus strand of WNWK01000066.1, from coordinate 815,422 downwards.
TACCCCCTCCAGGTTTCCCCTGCCCCCCCCCCCTTTATTATTAATGTTTGTCTTTAATTAATTCCTTGTTTGTGAATATCAAATCAGGGTATTTTCATTCTAGTGTCATCAGTTATCTGTTGGTTCAATGAGTACTTTTCACAAAGCCTTATTAGTTCCTTGGTATTTGCCTGTTGAGCCAGGGTGCTTCCAGGAGTAATTTCTGGTCTAACATAGTGTTGAGCCATTTTACATGCAAGAGATTAAAATCTCCAAGGAGTAAATGCTTCAAACATGGCATATGGTTCTGAGAGGAGCCCACTAATATAACTCATTTTTATATGATTTTAAACCCCCAAAACCCCCTCCCAGTATGCTCACCCATGTAGGCACATCCCTTTTACATAATATTTGCGAATGTCCTGATTGCCCGCATTAACTGAGTTTGAATACCACGTGATCTATATTCTCTCGTTTTCTTTCATCTAGGCACATTTCTTCGTTTTTCTGTTTCGTGTTCCTGCTATAGATTTCCTTCCTCCCTTTCCTTTTTCTCAATGTCACATAACCATTTTTTTTTTTTTTTTGTCTTTTCTGACTTGTCTGAATTAAGCTTTGTACATGATGCATGAGATGATGATCCACATATTTCAGTCAATCCAAAAAAATTTCCACATACACCACAGATCTTATTTCTGACCATCCTTACTTTGTTCCAAAGTCTTTTCTTTATACTTTCCTGGGCCATTGTTCCAGTTGTTGGTGGGGCTTGGTCCTGGCAGAAGTGAAGTGTGGGTGATAGCCAGCTGTCCTGTGAACCTTGCATTACCTCCTTGAAAGCAACTTACCATAGCCAGCTGAACCTCCTTAAAAACCCTCACTCATCTTTCTTGGGAGGAAGGAGCAGATCATCAAACTCTCCTTCAACTTCATTCTGCCCTAATTTCATTGAAACTAGATTATGGTGACCAGGTACAGTGGTACCTCGACTTACGATGGTCCCCAAACTCACCCTTTTATGTAAGTTTATTTTTTTAAATGCTTTTGTAAGTGTAATTTTGGGGGTCTAAAAGGACTAGTCATTTTACATCATTCCTTATGGGGATAAATTCGTTTGGTAATGGCACTTGAACAGCATTCTGGAATGAAATATCGAATCGTACCACTGTATATTCTGCGGCCTCTCCCACAACTCTTTCTAAACTTGATTCCATTCATCATCAGGGATTACGTTTACGTCTTAAGTGTTTTTCATTCCTCCCATCAAGAGCCCATATGCAGGGGCGAATGTCCTATCTTTGAACGAACAGCAGGATGCCTATTGCCTCCGATATTTTGTCCGCTCTCATGACCTTCACGATCCTTCTACATACAGGATGGTAACAGACGTAAGTAGAGGTTCATTATTTGATTGCCGCCACTGTTTACTCCGTCCCTTTTCTCTTGATATTCACTTGCTCTTGGCTTCTCTTCAGTTTGCCCCTTTATATGTTCATCTACCATACAACTTTTTCCTGTGGGAAGTCCTGACAGTTTGAGTCTGTTCTTCCCCACTGCCATGCATAAAAACTCGAAATACCTAAAGTGGCTTCTTGCCTCCTTATTCATAATCATTTCTGGTCTCATTCATATGCTGTTGCAGTTTACATTGATGGTTCTAAATCCTCAGACAGTGCCGGTTTGCAGCCGTGTAACCGGACAGTGATGTGCAAGGTCAGTTTGTTAGACTCCGCTAGCATTTTCACAGGTGAACTACATGCAGTTGTCATAGCAATTATATGTATTGCGTCCAGACCTACCTCATCATTCATGGTAGTTTCAGACTCCTTTAGTGCTTTGAAGGCTATTAAAAATTTTAATCCACCTCACTCCTTAGATCTTTGTATACAACTTTGGTTGCATTTCTAGCAAAAGCAAAGAAATTGTCTTCAAGGCCCCTGGTCATGTGGATGTTCAGGACAAGCAGGTGGACTCTGTTGTGCGGTTAGTGGTACAAGACCTTCCAGTTTCATATAGAGGTATTCCATTCTCATTATTTTGCTGTAATCTCTAGCCACCTTCACAACCATTGGCACAATGTTGGTCTAAATTGATTCATAACAAATTACATTCTATTAAGCCAAGTTTAGGATCCTGGTCTTCCTATCATCGATGTCATGGTTGGGAGACTACGCTTTAAAGTCTTCATGTTGGGCACACATACGTCTCACTTATAGGTATCTCGTGGAGAGGCACCCAGTTCTACTGTGTGAATTGTCAGGTTCTAATTTCAGTTTGCCATATTCTGTTGGACTGTCCAGTCTATCAGCGAGCATGCTGAATTTACTTTTGGCTCCACTCTAACATCCTTATTTTATCTTCCCTCCTCGCTGATGGCCCCACCTTTGTCAGACACTCTTTTTGATAGCAAACAGATTTATTACATGAACTTTGATTATACTTCTTTAGCACACTTCACCGACCTAACAATCTCTACCTTGCAGCGCTGTATGACCCTGGTGGTTTAGCGCTTTAGTTTTTATTATAATTACAATTTATATTTAAATTTGGATATTAGTTTCCATATGTGAATTTCCTTCAAATCTTCAACACTAATATTTAAATTCATTATCAACGTATGCTGCACTTTGCACTATTCCATCTGCATACATTGAAGCACAACTGATGGATTAGTAATATGGGGATACCTTCCTCAGAGCGTGTAGTGACCGAAGTGCATATCTTTTTTCCTTTAGGTATCCCCGAAGGGGGACCTTTAAATGGTTGTTTTAATTTTTTCTTAAAATTTTCAATAGTCTTTCACTCATAACTTGGTAACCCCCTCATCATATCACATTTACATTTTGAACTTGTGTATGGTAACGTGGACCAGATTCTAGGAACAATAGGTATGTGCAGGTGCCATGAACCCATATCCTGGAATTGCTTTAATAACTTCCAAAAAGATGCTGCCTAATTTGACAATGGTGGAGAGTGAAATTCAAGCATGAAGGTGCAGATTTGACCAGTTTGAGTAAAACTGTGTGGAATTTTTATTCTCATTTAATCATCACAATCATAATAGGTGTTTACCTCTAATGAATGGCTTCATTACTTAATGGCTGGTGCATCTTATGGGCAGGATAATACTCATTCAGTTTACTTTGTGTGTGGGGAAATTTGTCAAGCAATGAATGTTTTATTTAAATTTGGAATTCTTGGATTCTTTATTAAATCTGACTATCTTAAAAATCTGCCACAAATAGAAAATTTAAAATATTGAAAAGTTGCATTTCTATAACATTTTTAAATTTCCTGAGTCAAGTTGAACCCTTAAATGCTACTGAATGGTGTAACTCCAGTACCGTCCATCTTGCAGCTACAGTTTCCTCATACCATCTAAGGATTTCGCATATAACTTCACAATGCCTTAATCAGCTTCACATTAAATCCTGGTCAACTATTACTAGGTGAAGGTGCTATTTGCCCAATTTTATATAGCCCATTCCCAAAATTAATTTCTATTAGATCACTTTACAGAGCTTCGACTTGTGGGTATCGCCAACACAGACTAATGTTATGGGTTATAGATTAATATAGTATATAAGTTGAATAAGAATACATATATGCTAAATAACTACTGTCACTGAATAAGTAAATAAACAATACTGTAACTACAGTAGACCGTTATATTACATGGGTTTATTTTCCACGTTTTGGTTATTACACCACTGCAAAATTATGGCATATTTTTATACAGTACTTCATAAAATTTACTTAACATGGTTCCGTTTCTGGGCGGGGGGAAAATCTGGAGCATTGCTCGCATTATTATTATAATCAAATAGAAGCGCTAAACCACAGGGTTAGCATTGCTCGCAGACTGCTCTCAGGCCGCCTGGCTCTAGGTCAGGCCATTGTCTCTATCGGGAAGGCCTTCCTCCCCTGCCACCCATCCCAATGCTGCGTGTATGTGCGTCTCGTACGATTCTCGGAATTGTTTTGATCTTTTCATTGCCATATCTACCAAGCAACCATGGCACACAGTAGGCATGCGAGTGATGCTGAAAGTGGCAAGAAAAGGTTTAAGTCTTGAAGTTACAAAGAAAATCGAGATATTAGACAAGCTTAAAAGTGGTTCACGTGCAGTGGACATAGCGAAAGCTTATGGCCTTAATGAAGCGTCAGTTTGTACAAATATAAAGAATGAGGCAAATATACGGGCTTGTGTAATGAATAACCCAGGGTGTCATCTGAAAAGAATGACACACAGATCACAACTACCTGAATAAACTGATTTGACCGACTCATTAGACTTATTGACTGACGACTTACTGACTGGACTGACTCCAGAAGTCTCCCTTCGATCCCCACTGGGGAAGGGAATTTATATTCTACAAGCGCCACCTCCTTTCTCTCAATGCCGTCGCATCGTGTGAAAATCAAGCCTGTGAATGGAGTAATCAATGACTCCTTGACGCTAGCTTTAGTTACCACCATTAGGACCTGCCTGCAGGTCAAATGTACGGCAATCCACTCTCTGAAGCTTCAATCAAGACCCTACAAACACGACAATTCACAATATCCCTGTCTCTATTCTTGAAGGCGAAACGTTCGGTCTTTGTGAAAAGACTGGACAGGATCGTCACCTCTACTGAAGCACTGAAGATGTCTATCAAGGACCAAAACACCTGGGCCTCGGTAGATAGCATCTCCAAGATCCCTAACGCCTCATCTATGCTAAAGATCACATTCTCAGACATCTCCATGGCTGCCCAAGCTCTCTCTGATGGTCTGGCCATCTCATATTACCACATTCACCCAAGCAATATAGAACCAGAATGTTTCTCACACGTCTCCCACTGCTGAACCTGCTACTCCTATAATCACACCACCAAGGATTGTCCCACAAGGATAAGAAGTTTTGTTCAAAATGTGGGAATGATGGACACGAATTCAGATCCTGCACCATCACTACGGCTCCAACATGTCTTAACTGCAAGGGTAATCATCATACCCTTGCAGCTAAGTGCCCACTCAGGAAAGAAATCATATTAAAGAAAACTAAAGAAGATCTGAAGAAGAACACCTCCAATTCACCAACATATGCATCAATAAACAAACTACAAGCCGACATCACCAAGATTCTACACGTCACTCTACAAACACCTTCGCCCAGCAACTCCCTCTCTCCACTCCCTGACGGTGCTCCCTCCAAGGTGTTGTAGTGCATGCACACCTTGCAAATGCAGCAAACCTCGGAACTTTCAACAACACTATAACGAACTATTCCATCTGAACAACATGCCTGCCTTCAATTTCCTGGACGCCACACCGTCAGCTGACATCCTCAAGATCCTTCCCAACGTTGTGAACTTTACTGCACCTGCAGACCTGTCTCCTGCCCAAGCAACTGCTCCTGTAACTTCTATAACCACTTCCACTGCCAACAGTGATGATCATGCTGCCTCAACCACTGTCTCCCACACCTCCCAACCTGCTGTTACACCACCATTACACCTCTCCACTGATCCTGTCGACTCTCAAGTCACCTGCTACCACCATTGTAGACTCGCCAAGTGAATCCACTTCAGAAGAAGATAGTGATGACTCCAGTACACCCTCATGGGAAAACCTTACCTTTACACTTCTCCATCGAATGCTGACACCATGACCATGACTTGACTGGAACAGTCAAGTATGCCTGCGAATCACCTCTACTTCACACTCACCCCAAGTTCTTGAGTTCATCAAGCCTCTACATTTCACCTTCAGTAACAAAACTAAACTATACCACCTTTTCAAAAGCAACTTCAAAAAGTTTGAAAATGGCTCCACTGCAAACCTGCCTTCTCAATTACTTCTATAACGCCCACCTGTGTGTTGCCCTCTGATATTTCTACCTGCCTACCCTCTCCTGCGACCTAGAAACTGCCAGCTTCTCAAGACTCAAGACCTTGACTACCACAAGACTGATGCATACACAGCTTGCTCTTCCTGTTTTTTCCAAGTTCATCCCACGAGCGCCTAGCAGCTGGGTTAAGCCCTGGCTCTTTTTCTTCGACTGTGAACACTCCTCTCCACCGCTATTCTTCGCCTATCCCATCTTCCCAGCTGAACCCACATGGGGTCTTACCTAAACTCTCTTGATCTTGAGACTTTTTCACTGAAGAGGACCCTGACAAATCTAGAAGCAGTGCTCTGAAATGGGGTCTAGAGCAGCTGATGCTGCCTTACTGTCAGCTGTATAACCCCTGTGGTTTAGCGCTTCTATTTGATTATAATAATAATAATAATAATAATGTACTGCAGGGTAAAAGAGCCCAGAGATCCATTACAGAATTTATGCACACTCCAGTAGAAACATGACTTTAGTACCAAAACCTCTACCACCCACCTCAGCCCAGTAGAGCCACAGCATAACTTTCCATTTTCTTCACAATCATTGACAAACACCAGCACCCACAATTTAAGGTAAGAAATACTATTATTTGTTGCATTTGTAGCCTTAAGCAATAGAAAAACATAATACATCACGAAAGTGAACAACAATTACATGACCTTTTTATTTTTGTAAGATCTGAAGACCAAAAAAAGAAATGTTTAGCATTTTTGGCGTCCCATGAACGTAACCTTATTTTTCCCAAAAGTTCTTAAGTTTATCTAACACGGATTTACCTAACACGGTGTTTTCAGGAATGTAACTACCATGTAATATAATGGTCTACTGTAAATACCAGTACAGGCTGACCATCGCTAATCTGGCATCATTGGGACCTGTAGGGTGCCGGATTAGTGATTTTGCCGGATTACAGTATGGTTAGGTTAGAATACACTTAACTCAATGGTGATATTAACCAAACTCATGGCTATTTTGCTAGTACAGTGGTCCCTCGGTTTTCGGTCATCTCCAAACTCGAACATTCATGTAAGTGTATTTTCGTAAGTGCTTTTGCAAGTGTATTTTTGGGGGTCTGAAATAGACTAACCTACGTGACATTATTTCTTAAGGAAGTAAATTTGTTCGGTAATGGCACTTGAGCAGCATTCTGGAAAGAATTTTCGGCGAAAACCGAGGGTCCACTGTATTCCTTCTAATCTGTTGTTTGAGTACAAGAAACTGCCCAATTACCCATTTCAACTGCCCAATAAAGTAGTCAGAAATCGGTAATTTGGCCAATTTCACACAAATTTCAAGAGATGCCAATTTCAAAATAGGGTCCAGAATAAACAATGCAGATATTCCTAGCACTAAAATAACATTTTCTCTGTTCATTAGCCCCTCTTATATTATGCTCACTTTCCATTTTGAATTTTTATTCACAAAAAAATAAGATTTACTGTTATGCAGACTACTGCATTATTGTAATAATTGTATAAATGTCAACCCATTCATGAGGCTAGTGCTCCCTCACTTAGAATACTGCTCAGTGCTGATGGCCCCGTTCAAAGCAGGAGAAATATCAGAGCTGGAACAAATACAGAGATCGTTTACGGCTCACTTTGAGCCAGTGAAACATCTAAATTATTGGGAACGCCTTCAAGTCTTGAACATGTACTCATTGGAGTTGAGGAGAGAGAGATACAGTGAACCCCAGGAAATCGAACACCTCCCAACTCGACCTATTATGTAAGTTAATTATTGTAAGTGCTTTTGTAAGTGTATTTTTGGGGGTCTGAAATGGACTAATCTAATTTACATTATTCCTTATGGGAATAAATTCGTTCGGTAACAGCACTTGAACAGCATTCTGGAACGAAGAATGTTCGATTTCCGGGGGTCCACTGTACATGATAATATATACCTGGAACGTACTTGAGGGTCTGGTCCCAAATCGGCACACTGCCATAACATACTGAAGTGAGAGATATGGGAGGAAGTGTAAAATAAACCCAGTGAGGAGCATGGGTGTGGTGGGGACAATAAGGGAGAACTGTATCAACATCCGGGGTCCCAGACTATTCAACATCTTACCAGAAGATATCCGAAACATGGCTGGAATAAGTGTAGAAGCCTTCAAGAGGAAACTGGACAAGTATCTTCACCAGGTGCCAGATCAACCAGGCTGTGATGGGTATGTGGGGCAGCAGGCCTCCAGCAGCAACAGCCTGGTTGACTAGGCAAGCACCAGATTAGCCTGGCCCATGGCCGGGCTCAGAAAGTAGGTATACTGTGTATTAGACTGGCCAGTTGGACACGTATTGGATGGTGACGTCATTTGTTTACTCTTGAATATTGGCAAAAATTGAACATTTCCGCTACTTTGAGTTCAATTTTAACCCTTTGGGGGTCGACAGGCCTTCTCGGAAACATGTTCTCAGGGTCGAAATTTTTTGGGGGAAAAAAAAAATCTCATGAAATGATAGAGAATCTTTTTCCGATCATAACTACACAAAAGTTTGAAATTTGAATGAATACTTACGAAATTATGCTCTTGCGAAGTTATTGGTCTCGAAGATGTTTACGCATTGGCGATTTCACCCAATATGAGCCCTAATTTTGGTTAATTCCAACTAGAATTTCATTTCTTCTATCGATTGAGTACAAGAAACCGCCTATTTACCAATTTCAACTACCCAAAATAGTAGTCAGAAAATGACAATTTGGCCAATTTCACACAAATTTCAAACGATGCCAATGTCAAAATAGGGTCCAGAATAAACAAGGCAGACATTCCTGGCACTAAAATAACATCTTCTCTGTTCATTAGTCACGTCTCCAGGCCCCTCTTACATTACTTTTGCTTTCCATTTTGAATTTTTATTCTCGCAAAAAATAGAAGATTTACTGTTATGTATACAACTGCATCATTGTAAAAATGGTATAAATAATATCAGCGCACTTGTGCAAGAATATTAGACTTGCCAGTTGATGTGTATTGGACGCATGGTGTGATTTGTTTACTCTTGAACATCGGCGAAAATCGAACAGTTTCATTACTTTGAGCTCAATTTCAAGGTACGTACTTGTCATTGTCAAACCAATCAAAATCATCTCTATTTCTGTAATATATCTTCCATTCTATCACATGAGACCAAGAAAATGAGAATACACTGGACCCCCGGCTAACGATCAAAATTCATTGCAGAAGCTTGCTCAAGTGCCATTACCGAACGAATTTACTTCCTTAAGAAATAATGTCACGTAGGTTAGTCTATTTCAGACCCCCAAAAATAAACTTACACAAGCACTTACAATATTATACTTACATAATTGTGTGATTTCCGGGGTGATCGTTAGCTGGGGGTCCACTGTACATCAATAAATACCATACGAAAAAAGACTGCAAAGTCGCTGTTTTAAACGAAAAAAACGATTAGTTTTTTTTTTTTCTCGTGCAGTGTGTCGTGCAGGATTTTTTTTTATACTGCTCACACTGACCACATAGACCCATTCTTTCATATGTAGGCCTACCAGCCGTTTCCTGCTTAATTTGAAGCCGCTAGAATTTACGCGTACTGGTATGGCACAACCCCTGCTCGTAAAACGTACTAGTACGGCACCGACCCCGAAAGGGTTAAGGTACTTTCTGGCGTGAAACCAATCAAAATTATATTAATTTCTGTAATATATCTTCCATTCTATCAAATGAGACCAAAAAAACAACTATGTATACAAAAATACACCGCAGTAGCTGTTTTACACCAAAAGCATGGTCGCTGTTTTTCTCACCATGCAGTGTTGCAGGAATTTTTTATATAGTTCACACTTACCACATAGACCTATTCTCTCATATACAGGCCCAAATTTACCAGTCACAGCTTACCTGAGTGAGCTGAGCTCATAGAAACCAACATTGGCTTCAAAGCCACCTTATCTTTTATGGACAATGTACGGTGTATGTGCTTTACACAACACAAAGCATTTCTTTTATTCATTGGAACCATGGTTAGGGCTAAAAGTGAGCAGGTTATAACAATAAATGGAGAAAAAAAAATTTGGAATGACTTATGCAGCAAGTAGCAGGAGGTTGGTGTGGAGACCTTGGAAATTTGAAATTATGCTAGCCGAAATTAGTGCCGGATTACTGATGGAACCAGATTACTGATTGCTGGATTAGTGATGGCCAACCTGTATTGAAAATAAGTAAATGAATACAAGTTACGGACTTCCCACCTTAATGGACAATTATCTTAAGTTTTCATCTTCAAAGAACAGCGCTATATGACCCTAGTGGGTTTAGCACTTCTCTTTGGTTTATAATAATCATCTCCAAAGTAATTGCTTTTGAATCATCATAAAGTTGAAGTATCATAAGCTGAGCAACTGTAGCTATTACATTTGTGGAGGACCACTAAACCTGTAGGGCTCTGAATGAAGAAAGGTAAGACCCCCAATGGGGTGAGCAGGGAAGACGGGACAGGCGAAGAATAGCGGTGGAGAGGAGTGTTCTTAGTCATAGAAATAGAGCCAGAGCTTAACCCAGCAGCTAATGCAATCGTAGGACAGACTTAAGAAACAGGAATAACAGGATGAGTTGTGTTTGTCTTCTGGAAGTTGGATGTCAGCAGACGTGACAAGCTGGCAGCAGGTTAGTCGCAGGCAGGGAAGAACATCAGAGGGCAGCATACTGGTGTGTTATTAGATGAGATTATGGTGGCAGGTTTGTAGGAGATCCATTCTCTTGAAGTTGCTTCTAGAGAGGTGATAAAGATTTGTCTTTTTTCCAAAGGTGAAACGAAGAGGCCTGAGGAATTCCAGAACTTGGGTGAGAGTGAAGAGATGAGGTTGTTCACAAGAGAACTTGACAGTACCTGCACCAAGGCCTTTGTAGAGTTCAGTGCAGGTCATGGTGTCGGTATTTGATGGTACAGTGTAAAATGTAAGATTTTCCCAAGTTGGTGTGGTAGAGTCGTCAATATCTTCTTCAGACATGTATTCATTAGATGAGTATCTTGGTACTAGCAGGTGACTGAGGGTCAGCAGGATCAGTGGAGAGGTGTACTGGTGGTGTAGCATCAAGTTGGGAGGCAGTGGTCGAGGCAGCTAGAGCGGTGGTGTGGAAGGTGCAGGAACAGCTGCTTGGGCAGTAGGAGACAGGTTGGCAGTAGTAGTGAAGTTGATGTTTGGAAGAATTTTGATGGTGGGGAGTCAGGAAAAGCAAAGGCTGGCATATTGTTGAGATGAACGAGTTCATTTATGGTGACGTTGAAGGTGCCAGGGTTGGCTGCATTGGCTAGATGAGCGTACATCATACAATACAACACCTTTGAAGGAGCCGCGTCAGGAAGTGGAAATAGTGAAGTACTGGGTGGGGATGGTTGTGTTGCTTGTAGGATTTTCTTGGTATCCATCTGCAGTTGGTGATTTCTGGCTGTTCTTCTCATCTTTTATCTTCTGAGAGAGTACTTCCTTTTGTAGAGGACATTTTGTTGCAAGGGTATGATGAGTACCCTTGCAGTTGAGGCAGGTAGGAGTGGTAATGGTGGTGGAACATTCTGTGAAGTTATGGCCGTCCTTTCCACAGTCTGGTATCAAGTGGTGGTACAAATAGCAGGTCCAGCATGGGAAGAAGACATGAGCAAAACGCTCTGGCTCGATGTGTCTGGGATGGATGTGATAGAGATGGCTAGGCCATCAGACAGCTCTTTTGTAGCCATATCGATGTCGGAGATTGTGATTTTGATCATAGAGGAGGCTTTTGGGATCTTGGTAATGTTGGCAATCGAGGCCTAAGGATTTTGCTCCTCGATGGACGTCTTCAGTTCAGCATTCAACATGGCTTTAATGATTTTGACAAGCCACTTGACAAACACGTTTTGCAAGTAGGAACGGTGAAGAAGAGACAGTGAATTGCCAGGCGTTGAGTCTTTACTGATGCTTTGTCCAGAGAGATTGGAAGCCTCATTATCATCTGTGCAGACAACAATAAAGGAGTCCTTCAACGAGTGAATCACTGTAAATTTAACGTGCAAACAGGTCTTTACAGCGACAGCTAGGACAAGTTTTGTGGAGTCATTGATAACCCCACTTGAAGGCTTGATCATTACACAATGGGCAAGCATCGTGAAGGAGTAGAGGCTCTGGTACTGTATGTAGGTTATAGATTCCCCTCCCTGATGGGGATCGAAGGGATACTTCTTGAGCTAGAGCAACTGTGACTTGCCAGGAGCAAGGTCAGCAGTGTCTGAGGGAATGGAAGGCACTTAGGAATAATTTGCTTAATTCAAGGAATTGGAGCACAGGTTCAATTCCTTAAATTAAAGAGCCCCTCACCAGCTGTACTGGCCCCATAAGACTTGCATGGGAACCATTGAGAAACAGCCAGTACTTACTATATTGTCTTGGTGGTTAAGTTTTTAAATTCTCACTTTTGTAATCTTTCAACACCCAGACGTCATCTGAAATTACAGGGTTTTTGCAGCCTGACTAGGAACCCATTCTTTGACCTAATTTGGGAGTATCTCGCTTTTCTGCACAATTTACTGAAGCTGCTGTTTTGATTAATTTACCATTTATTAGTTTACAAATTGAAAATTAAGATAACTGAAAATTGGTAATAGTGCTGAATGCCCTATATAAGTTGTGTTTTTACATTATATTATTATAATCATGGGGAGTGTTAAACCTGTAGGATTATACAGCGCATGTGGGGGAATGATGGAAGGTATTTAGGCTCAATTCAGGGACCCGGGGCACAGATCCAATTTCCTAGAGCAAGAGCCCCTCGCCAGCATCAAGGGGTTTTACATAATCTTTTGTAGCTACAAATTAGTAATCTAAACAGGTTTAGCACTTTGTGAATGTAATTTAATGCATTTGATTGATAAAGGAAGATATTTTCTATGTGGATTCACAATTTTTGTACAAAGTAGACATGTAGAAAAAGCCATTAATAGTTTAGAATAAATAGATTTATTAACATTATCATTTATATATATATCTGCATATATAGGGAATTTTTTTTTACTCTTATATTACAATATAATACATAAATGCACACTTGTCTTTCTCAAATGAGTTACTCAAATTAATTATGTGACGAGATCAGTGACTTTGACCAAAATTCCAGGCTATCTGTAAGGCTTGCTTAAATGTTTAAAATTAGCATTCTCCACCTTATCAAAGAACCTGAGCAGGTTCTAAATCACATGTGTCACAACTATCAATTAACAGACTACTCAACAAACTAGATACTGTATAGTTTTCTCCTCTGTACAACCACCATCAAACCTGCAACTATTAAAAAAAAGTCAAGCCCCCAATAACTTGTGTACCTGTAGTTCAATCTGAAATTTTATTAAATTTTAAAAGGAAAAATTTCAGTTTAAGCTACTTTAATTAGGTAACTTTTTTTTGGCAAGTGCATACAAGTGAAAGTGGAAGTACATATTAGTAAAAGGCTATGAACACGCTAAAATAGATAATCAGCGAGTGTAAGACTGCACTGAAGTCCTCAATGTTCTAATACACAATGATGTAAAAACCAACAATTTGCACCTGAAACATCTTTAACTAAAGGGTCTCAACAGATAAACATTTCCCTAAGAATCAGGTACGGGCTTTGTATTAATTTTTTATCCTCAACAGTTGGTGATACTAACTAGTGTGTGTGAGCATCTACCTGTTACAATAAGCTGACTCCTCATCACTAATGGGTGAAAATTGTCTAACATTTAAATCATTATATCAGTAAGGTAATATATTTGTCACACTATCCACAATGGATCACAATGCTGGCAAACTATAAAGAAATGATAATGTTCTGAACAAGTGCTATAAATATATTCACTCTTAAGTGGATATGATAAACTGAACATATAAAATGTTTAAGAGGCTGTAACTTGGGGAAATATAAAAAAAAATAACTTCAGTAGTCTAGTACAGTGATAGAAATATTCTGTCACTGAGGTGTTAATAGTTTAAGGAAAACATAAAAAAATGAGGCTACCACTGAGGTGTTAGGACAGTTAATCACACTGGCTACACAAAATTATTTGCCACAAACTTTCTCTGCATTGTAACATTGTCAAGGTAAAAAAAAAAAAAAACGCAGTAGTTGAGGTTAGGGAGATACTAAGCTGATGACATAAAATGTATGCTCTCAATGATTCATCAGTATACGAATTACCAAAATTACATTACATATACAAGATCTTCACATTGTAATTAATATTCCCTTAGTCATACCCCTGAAAATAGTTACAAATCTGTAAAAGGCTAGTATATTTGTCAAAAGAGGGTGTGTGCTTCAAACCAAACCTGGCTTTTGTAGGTACTAAACAGTTCTTTCATTAGTTTCACCAGCTTGTCAGTTAAAAGGAAATGTGGTGGATTTTTCCTAGACAGGAAAAAATTAAGATTCATTATTTATCAGGTATTGATGAAAGAGCAGACAATACCAAAGCATGCTTTACTAAAGTACTAGTGTGGCTTAAAACAATTTTATATTTATATACATGTATATATTATCTTCTTTCAACAAATCGGCCGTTTCCCACCAAGACGGTGTGACCCAAAAAAGAAAAACTTTTATTATTCACTCCATCACTGTCTTGCCAGAGGCATGCTTACACTACAGTTATAAAACTGAAACATTAACACTCCTCCTTCAGAGTGCCGGCACTGTACTTATGAAGGAGGGGTGTTAATGTTGCAGTTTTATAACTGTAGTGTAAACATGCCTCTGGCAAGACAGTGATGGAGTGAATGATGATGAAAGTATTTTTCAGGCCATCCCTGCCTTGGTGGGAAACGGCTGATGTGTTAAAAATATATACTATATATATTTACTTTAATACTAGAAAACAAGCTATCTTAATTAAATAAAAAGTCACAATGAAATAATTAGGAAATTTCCCTACAAGAGAAAATGCAAAAATCCTATTTTGAATTTTAAGAAGTTCTGCATAAAAGGATGATGCCAATAAAAGGACAAGCATTAACAAGCTAATACAAATCACAGACACCATCACACACTGTTTCATTCACCCTGCATCTTGAGCACAATCATTGCTGTTACCATCTAAAGTGTGTGCGTGCGCTAAGAAATCAAAAATTGTGTTGAATTTTAACATGAAAAAATACCATAGTGAAAAGTAATTAATAGGATTACTTGAGTGTTTTCATGCACTTACGTGTAAGCACATATACAGTGGAACCTCGGTTTTCATGATTAATCTGTTCAAAAAAGTCTGACAATAAACCGAATCGTACGAAAACGGAAGCAATATTTCCCATAAGAAATAATGTAAATCCAATTACTCCATTCCCGATACCCAAAAATATTAACAAAAAATACATTTTATAGAGAATAATTATAGTTTTACATACAAACTAGGACATACGAAAATCGAGGTTCCACTGTACAGTGGACCCCCGGATTTCGTAAAAATATTGGTTCGTATTCGTAGATCTGCTTGGAATTAGTAATTCGTCCTGGACACGTACGCGTGGCCCACACGGCCCAACACTCCATCCAGAGTCAGTGTGCCATTGTTTACCATCGAATGACGGTCACCCACGCATTCATACCATACATTTTGTCATTATTCCATTGTTTTTAGTGCTTGCAACTGCTAAATAAGCCACCATGGGCCCTTTGGTAAAAGGCTGAGAGGAGAGAATGTGTCTTCTTAAGTGATTCAGTGATTCTACGATATGTTATGATACTAAAGCAGCAGAAGTTGATAAAGGCTATAGTGCCAGCCAGCAATAAAGTGTAGCATTACCAGTGTAGCAAGTAAGTTAAGCCATTAATCGATAGAAAAATGACGACACAAAACTTAATTCCTCCATTGTTGTTTGAGGTATAGGGCGACTGACAACACTGCCATCTGCTGCTGCTGCCATTCACCACCACTATGTAAGGCTTATCTTTCAGTGGCCCTTATACACCCAACAACAAACAACACAACACCAGTCCTCACATTCGTAATGACATATTTTATTAATTCTAGAGTATATGTTATGTTTCTATGTTATTAACCCTTTGAGGGTCGAGAGGACCTCTCCCAAATTCATTCTCAGGGTCGAAAAAAAAAAAATTCCTTATGAAATGGTAGAGAATCTTTTTCCGATCATAATGACACCAAAAGTATGAAATTTGATTGAAAACCTACGAAATATGGTCTCGCGAAGTTGGGGGTCTCGACGATATTTAAGCATCGGCAATTTCGCCCATTTTTAGCCCTATTTTCAGCCAATTGCAATGTTCCAGTTGACTAAAATCATAGCTATTTCGCTAGAACTCCATTTGTTCTATCGATTGAGTACCAGAAACTGCCCATTTACTAATTTCAACTACCCAGCAAAGTGGTCAGAAATTGGCAATTTGGAAAATTTCACACAAATATCAAAAGATGCCAATTTCAAAATTGGGTCCAGAATAATAAGACAGACATTCCTGGCACTAAAATAACATTTTATCTGTTCATTAGTCACGTCTACAGGCCCCTCTTACATTACTTTTGTTTTCCATTTTGAATTTTTATTCTCAAAAAATAGAAGATTTACTGTTATATATACTACTGCATCATTGTAAAAATGGCATAAATAATATCAGCGCACTTGTGAAAGAATATTAGACACACCAGTTGACGTGTATTGGACGTGTGGCATGATTTGTTTACTCTTGAACATCAGCAAAAATCAAACATTTTTGCTACTTTGAGCTCAATTTCAAGGTACTTGTCCTGGAGAAACCAATCAAAATCATCACTATTTCTGTAATATATCTTCCATTCTATCAAATGAGACCAAGAAAACGAGAATACAACCATAAATACCATAAGAAAATACACTCGAAAGTCGCTTTTAAACCAAAAACACGGTCGGAGTTTTTTTTTCTCGTTATGCACTGTGTGCTTCAGGATTTATTTATACTGCGCACACTGACCACAGAGACCCATTCTTTCATATATAGGCCTGCCAGCTTTCTTCCACCAAATTTGAAGGCGCTAGAATTTACACGTACAAGTACGTGACCGACCCTGGCTGCAATGACTTACTAGTACGTGACCGACCCTCAAAGGTTTAATATTGTTTATTATGTCATATTAGATGAATTGTGACAGATAAATAAGCCGTAGAGTTGATATTAGTGTCATAATGAAGGACTATCTTGTCCTGTCCCCTAACACACCCCTGTAGCCAGCACAATTCCAAACATACGCCAGAAACAGATCACTCTGGAACACTCTTTTGAGCAACAGGGGTCCAGTGACTCTCAAGCTGGTCCTAGTGCCATTAAAAAACAAAGAAGGGACGTAACCCCGGAAAAGAACTTGGTACCTGAAGTCTCAATGGAAGGAGATTTCCCTTCCAAACACTAGCAACTCCTCCTTCCTCTCCCCTCCTTCCATCTTCCACACAACAACAACTCAATAAAGGCAAGTGTCAAATTATTACTGTTTTATACTTCATGTCTCATTGTTTTCTGTGTAATTTAATGTAAAAACAAAATTTATTTTAATACTTTTGGGTGTCTGAAATGGATTAATTGAATTTCCATTATTTCTTATGGGGAAAATAGATTCGGAGTTAGTAATATTCGGTATTAGTAGCACCCTCTGGAACGGATTAATTACTAAAACTGGGGGTCCACTGTATTCCCATTTTTTTTTTTTGACTGGTATTTTACATTTGTGTGTGCACACAATATAGTATGTATATATACAGTGGACCCTCGCTATTCGAACACTCCAAAACTCACTCTTTTATGTAAGTTTATTATTGTAAGTGTTTTTATAAGTGTATTTTTGGGGGTCTGAAATGGACTAATCTAATTTAGATCATTCCTTATGGGAATAAATTCATTTGGTAACAGCACTTGAACAGCATTCTGGAATGAGGGTGAGTTTTGGAGTGTTCGTGTATATATACAGTGGTACCTCGGTTAAAGAAATTTTTTCGTTCCAGAATGCTGTTCAAGTGCCATTACCAAACAAATTTATCCCCATAAGGAATAATGTAAAATAGACTAGTCCTTTTAGACCTGCAAAAATACACTTACAAAAGCATTT
>WNWK01000066.1:715000-790000 GCA_009830355.1 Cherax destructor | reverse complement strand
GTTGTGGAGAGATAGAAAGACAGATAGAGAAGGAGACAGAGATAGGTAGATAGATAAAGAGAGGGAGAGAGGAGAAATTTTGGGAGTGTTAAGTAACTGTTTAGCAGCTTAAAGCCGAATGAGAGAATTTTCATTGTGGACCTAAATGATGAAATGAGAATGCTGTAGATGGTGTAGTAATTATACAGTGGACCCCCACGAATTTGTGGCTTCAGTAATTTGCAGATTTTTCCTAATATAATAATCCACGCAAATTCGCGGATTTTTTGGGGGGGGCTTTTTTCGTGGCAATATATAATTTTTTATGAGTTTTAATGCTAAATATTAAGAAAAATATAATTTAATAATTTTGCAACATAAATATTAACGTAAATTCAGCTATTATTACCGTATATTTACCGAACATATACTGGAAGGGGACTATTTCCCAGTAAAAGTGGGCCTTAGACAAGGATGTGTGATGTCACCGTGGTTGTTCAATATATTTATAGATGGGGTTGTAAGAGAAGTGAATGCGAGGGTCTTGGCAAGAGGTGTTGGGCTAAAAGATAAAGAAGCAAATACAAAGTGGAAGTTGTCACAGTTGCTTTTTGCTGATGACACTGTGCTTTTGGGAGATTCTGAAGAGAAGTTGCAGAGGTTGGTGGATGAATTTGGTAGGGTGTGTAAAAGAAGAAAATTGAAAGTGAATATAGGAAAGAGTAAGGTGATGAGGATAACAAAAAGAATAGATGACGAAAGATTGGATATCAGATTGGAGGGAGAGAGTATGGAGGAGGTGAATGTATTCAGATATTTGGGAGTGGACATGTCGGCAGATGGGTCTATGAAGGATGAGGTGAATCATAGAATTGATGAGGGGAAAAGGGTGAGTGGAGCACTTGAGTCTGTGGAGACAAAGAACCTTGTCCATGGAAGTAAAGAGGAGAATGTATGAGAGTATAATTATACCAACGCTCTTATATGGGTGTGATGCATGGGTGATGAATGTTGCAACGAGGAGAAGGCTGAGGCAGTGGAGATGTCATGTCTGAGGTCAATGTGTGGTGTGAATATAATGCAGAGAATTCGAGTTTGGAAATTAGGAGGAGGTGGGATTACCAAAACGATTGTCCAGAGAGCTGAGGAGGGGTTGTTGAGGTGGTTTGGACATGTAGAGAGAATGGAACGAGACAGAGTGACTTCGAGAGTGTATAAATCTGTAGTGGAGGGAAGGCGGGGTAGGGGTCGGCCTAGGAAAGGTTGAAGGGAGGGGGTAAAGGAAGTTTTGTGTGCGAGGGGCTTGGACTTCCAGCAAGCATGTGTGAGCGTATTTGATAGGAGTGAATGGAGGCATATGGTTTTTAATACTTGACGTGCTGTTGGAGTGTGAGCAAAGTAACATTTATGAAGGGATTCAGGAAACCGGCAGGCGGACTTGAGTTCTGGAGATGGGAAGTACAGTGCCGGCACTCTGAAGGAGGGGTGTTAATGTTGTAGTTTTATAACTGTAGTGTAAAGCACCCCTCTGGCAAGACAGTGATGGAGTGAATGATGATGAAAGTTTTTCTTTTTCGGGCCACCCTGCCTTGGTGGGAGTCGGCCGATGTGTTAATAAAAAAAAAAAGTTAATAAAAAATACCAAAGAAAACTGGATTACATGAATTACAGTACATGTATACGAAAGAAAATGGGCTTGCATGAATTACAGTACATATGGGTGTAACATCGGTATTTTACATTCTAGCACTGCGAGAGACATAGCAGTACAGTACTGTATACAGGTTTATCTTTACATTCTTTTTTTTTTAAAGGTGATGTATGAAGCTGAGTTTGAAATGAAATTAAAGTGTTTTGGGGCATATTTAGGGTTTAAACTATAAAAATAGGCATTTATAGGCATTTTTTAAACCGCATCCAGAATTTGCAGTTTTTCCAAATTCATGGGTGGTCTTGGAATGTAACCCCTGTGAATTTGGGAGGAACTACTGTAGTACTTGGTAAATAATATAAATAATTCTAAAAGGGTGTGTAAAGGTAGAAAGTTGAAAGTGAACATAGATAAGAGTAAGGTGATGAGTGTATCAAACGATTTAGATAAAGAAAAATTGGATACACCTACCATCCGACTTACGACCTGCTCGACATACGACCATGTTTTGTTCTGGGAAATAAATAACTGTTTGTGCTGTAAACAGTGTTTCTCCTAAACTTTACAGTATAAAATACAGTACTAACAGCATAAAAAGTAAAGTAAAAAATGAAATACCAAAATAAAACAATAAAATATAATTATTACATAATGTGATGCTGATATTCAGTAGTAAGGTTCGACTTACATCCATTTTGACTTACGACCGGTTAGTCGGAACCAAGCTCGGTCGTAAGTCGGATGGTACCTGTATCACATTGGAGGGAGGGAGTATGGAAAAAGTGAATGTTTTCAGATATTTGGGAGTTGACTTGTCAGCAGATGGGTTTATGAAGGATGAGGTTAACCATAGAATTGTGGAGACAAAAAAACATTATCCATGGACGAAAAGAAGGGAATTTACGAGAGTATAGTGGTACCAATACTCTTATATGGGTGCGAAGCAAGGGTTGTAAATGACGCAGCAAGGAAGAGGCTGGAGGCAGTGGAGATGTCGTGTCTAAGGGCAATGTGTGGTGTAAATATTATTCAGAGAATTCGTAGTGTTTAAATTAGGAGGTGTGGAGTTACTAAAAGTATTAGTCATAGGGTTGAAGAGGGGCTGTTGAAGTGGTTTGGTCATTTAGAGAGAATGGAACAAAGTAGAATGACTTGGAGAGTGTATAAATCTGTAGGGGAAGGCAAGCGGGGTAGAGATCGTCCTCGAAAAGGTTGGAGGGAGGGGGTAAAGGTTTTGTGGGCAAGGGGCTTGGACTTCCAGCAAGTGTGCGTGAGCATATTAGATAGGAGTGAATGGGAGATCAATGATTTTTGGGACCTGATGACTTGTTGGAGTGTGAGCACGGTAATATTTTGTGAAGGGATTCGGGGAAACTGGTTAGCCAGACTTGAGTCCTGGAAATGGGAAATACAATGCCTGCACTTTAAAGAAGGGGTTTGAGATATTGACAGTTTGGAGGGACATCTAAACTGTTGCATCTGAGCGCCTCTGCAAAGACAGTGATTATGTAAGAGTGATGGTGAAAGTGTTGAATAATGATGAAAGTTTTTTTTTTTTTTTGTTCTTTTTGGGTCACACCCTATGAAGTGTGAATTTCATAAGTCAGGTCCTGCATCAACAGAACAAGAAGAGGAACAATGCAGATCGAGTGGTCAGTGCTAGGTTTGGAATGTCACCTAAACACGGGTCAGGGGTTAGTAACTGTCTACATAACATGATGTGCTAAAGTTTTGGTTCAGATAAAAGAACCTTCATTTTGGTCACTAGCATTGCATAAGTATCACCACTTTTAAATATCTTTTAGTCCTTTTCCCTTTCTTAATGGGTAGAGAATCTTGCCATGCCATAAGTTGTAAATGTCTCAGCAGAGTACACACTTATGCATGATGTGTGTTTTGCAAGCATAACACAAAATGTTACATCATACTATTATTATTACATTCATGGGGAAGTGCTAACCCTCACAGGGGCCATGCAGTGCCTGGGAAAATGGAAGGCATTCAGATTCAATTTAAGGACTTGGAGCATACGTCCAATTCCTTAAATCAAGAACCTCTCTCACCATCATCAAGAAACCTCCATTAAAGTGAGAATCTCACTCAGACAATATCACAATGACCACCACTAATAAAGTAGTAGTAATCATCCTGACCCCCACAGCCTACAACCAGATAAAGCAGGAACACCTTGATTCCTACAACACACAAGCAGATCACATAACCAGTTAGAAAAGACCACCAAACAATTTCTAACAGATGCATGCTATATCCACAGTCTGAACAGGGTACAAAATTTCATTTTATCCCTCCCAATTCCAGACCAGCCAACATATGTAACTGCTGTTGGGATTTATATTTCACGCTTAAGTCACTAGGCCAAGTGCTGCCATCTGTTGTGGGCCTAGGCCTACTTTGAGTTCACTCCACAACACCTTGCTTCTGTCTCACTCACGCACCAGACAAGGTACCAGCAAGACCTGCTTCTCACTCCCATCAGGTCGTAGGCCTGGCAAGGGCCCAACAGAATATACTGCCTGTACCTATTACCCAATAAAGCTAAGGCTTGCCTCCAAACAAGTATCATTTACTGCCACCAGAGAAAACACAATGACATACATATATGGACTACTAAAAACCCATAATAGTCACAAGCAAACATACCCATGAAATTCTTAAAAATTTGGTATTAGCTGTGCTCCACAGGTCAGCAGATATCCTCACCAAACACATGTTCAAATGAGTACCATTAGCAGCACTCATTTCTACAATTCACATTACCTACCTAGAAGGACTGAAAGCATCAACATAAATAACAAAACTAAACAGTCTTGACATCATATCAATCTTCACTAGATTACACATCGAACCATAGCATTGTTATGGAAAATGAGACTGGACGGAACAATCACTACTCTGTCTCGCTATTACAGATCTAACTGAAGTTTGTACAGTATTAACTTCAATTACATTTGTCTTAAAGCATTTTATAGAAGTTAATTTGGCACAGATATAAGATTAACCGTAAGTGCTATCCTATCCTCTACACAAAATACTTGAAAACAGAAAATTTCTTCAGCATCATTCCAACTATCACAAGACTACCTTATATGGACATCCTCCTCTTATTTACACGTGGATGTATCAACCTTGAGAACTTTGGAAACAACCTAATCTCGGGTAACCCTTTCATACAGTTTATGACTGGAGAAGAAAAGGACAACACCTCTTTCTGGACATCAAATCATAAAGCCAGAGCACCAATGCATGTTCAGAGTTTACCCCAAACCAACCAAAGTGTGACTGCATACATTTCTTTTCTCTTCATGACAGAAAGATTAAAGCCTTTATGAACTTCTTAAGAGCCTACAGAATCTGAAACCCCAAATACCTAGAAGAATAATACCATGTTATTAGTGACATCTTCACCACACTACATTTTTTCCATGCTTCATCCAGGATAGTAGACTACAAGACCTGAAAATATTTTCCACACCCAAAGGAGATGAAGATCATGACAGATGTCTCATTCATCCCACAATAAACACTGTTGATATAGTCACACAAGCATTTCATGAGCCATACAAGATATCACCAGCATAGAGAACAACAGTTATAATAACATTAGTGCCAAAGTCTACACCATTTCCTGAAATGGATGTGATAAATAATAGACACTACACACAATTTAAATACAATACTATATGAACATCAATATGCTTGTAAAACTCACAACACCAATAATACATGTTTTCCACAGAGACAAATATTCACACCTTATGGCATGGCAAGGTGCCAAACTCACTAAGGAAGGGAATAGGACTAGAAGAAAATATTTAGATGCAGCAGCAATTAGTATCACAATACTAGTGAACAAAAACAAACATGCATTTAGCTTAACCCTTTAGCACACATTTACCAATCTGTGATTAGGTGACATTTCAAATCTAGCAGTGACCTGTCGACTTGCTCCTCTAGCAGCATCCTTCGACCCTGGAAAGTGACTTATAATTTCCACACTTGACTGATTCCAGCTCTAGACTACAACCATCCATAAGAAACCCTATCACCTCTAAAGGGATATCATCTATTTCTGCTTCACCATTATAGCAAGGTACACATGCATGTTAACTGTAACTTCTGTATGACTTTATAAAACAATATGAAGAGCAAAACTCACGAAATCGTAGTAACATGATTGCAAATGAACCATACCACGGGTGGGGCTAGAACCCGCAAAACATTATATCAGCCAATATGCCAGTCTATCCAATAAATTTAACAAATGCTAGACTTAACGTTCTCTGTAATAAAGAACAATACACAACTTACCCCAACTGGCTATAAATTTTCTGGATGACAAGAGGTAATTCAAAAGTATCCAAAAAATATTATATTAAATGTTGGAAATTCAACAAAAAAAAATCCACTATTGTAAAGAGGACAGTGCAGAGTAATTAACTAACCTCTTCTGAGAGGACCATGAACAGGATCATGTCTTGTTATAGTCTGTTTGCGGGCCTTCCTCTTCTGTGAACCAATAAGAGGTCCACCATCAGAGCTTGCTACCAATCCTTCTCCAGGAGATAAAGAGCCTCCACTAACAAGAATTGGACCCTGAGAAGGGCTGAGTTGTTGTGTGTTGATAGACGAGGATGAAGACGAAGAAGGCGTTGGGGAAGCAGCAGGCTCTCCATCAGACAGGCTTCCTCCAGCACTTATGCTGCTGCTGTTGCTATTACTACTACTACTACTATGACTACTACTGACACCCCCTGCTGCTGCAACTCTGCTCGCCACAACAGTAGTTGACGTAGGTGGTGGGGTGTCAGATGTGGAGTCTGCCTGAGCAGAAACCCGACTACTACTGCTGACTACTCCTACTGTTGGTTCTGAAAAAAATAGCACAAATTTCATTAGCCCAATTCTGAAATACAGGAGGGCCCCACTTTACAGTGTTTCACTAATACAGCAGTTTTTCAATTATACCCATTCTTCATTTATTGAGGCTACCTACAATAAATATACAGTGGACCCTCGAGTTTCGGCTGTAATCCGTTCCAGAAGCTCGGCCGAAACTCAAATTGTTTGAAAGTCAAAGCAATATTTCCCATAAGAAATAATGTAAATCCAATTAATCCATTCCAGACACCAAAAATATTCACAAAAATTTCATTTTTTAAAGAATATAGTTTTACATATAGAAAACAATGAGAAATAAATATATCTATCACAATTGATCTAATATGACATAATAAACAATATTAATAACATAGAAACATGATATATATTCTAGAATGAATAAAATATGTCATTACATATGTTACGAGTGGTGGTGGTGGTGTTGGGTTATCAGTGCCACTGGCAGCATAGGCCGTATAGTGGTGGTGGTGGCAGCGGTGTTGTCAGTGGTCCTATATACCTCCAATAACATTAGAGGACTTAGTTTCATGTCCTTTTTCTATCGCTTAATCGCTTAACTTACTTGCTACACTGTTAATGCTACACTTTATCGCTGGCTAGCATTATAGCCTTTATTGACTCCTGCTGCTTTAGTATTATACATATCGTAGAATCACTGAATCGCTGAAGAGGGCACATTCTCCCCTCTCTCTTCCTCCTTCACTTTCGTACTTTGTTACAATTTCTTTCTTCAATTCTATCGTGTTTCTCACTTTCTTTACCAAAGTGCTGGCACTAGGAAGTTTCTTTGGGCCCATGGTTAATTATGTAGCAGTCGCACTCAATCAACAAGCACAAAAAACAATGGATTATTGTGAAATGTTTGGATGAACGTGCAGGGTAATGTTCACTCGAGGAGAAACAAAGCCAGTACATACACATTACTTACTGTAATATTTTGTACTCTTATAGAGATGGTGAATACAGTGAACCTGAGCTGCCTTTGAGCTCGTCACTTTTCGGCTATATTTGTCTTGAGTTTCAAGTACCTTGAGTCAGTGCATACAGACCTGTCCACCTGCCGGCGCATGCTGACTCACAGCGCATGCACCGGCAGGCGGACAGGTCTGGTACGGAGGCTGAAACTCAAGGTACTGTTCGAAACTCAAAACAAAATTTAGCCGAAAAGTGACTGAAACTCAAAATGGCTCAAACTTGGGGCGGCCGAAACTTAAGGTTCCACTGTATTCACAACTCATTATAAGCTAAGTACAAAAATATTTTAAGATAAGTAATATAAAAAAAAAATAATGTGTGTACTGTATATGCATTTTTTAGGCCTAGCTATATTGCTCACTTAATAATATGTGATAGTGTAAATATTTTATCAGTCTTCTATATGCATTTGAAAGGGAAAAATACTTTGTTTCACTTTACAGCAATTTTGGCTTTACAGCAGTAGCCAGAACCTAACCTGCTGTATAGGTGGGACCCTCCTGTAATTATTTCATACCATGCTTAGTATTAAAAAAATAATATCAGCTATATGTTCTACTGAGGCACAGTGAAGCAAAAGTAGACACATTCACTGTCATTCATTCAAAAGCTGTTTTGTCAGAAACGCAGAGATATCATAGTTCAAATAACACTGAACTGCAACATCCCCAGTCATCTTTCAGGGAGCTTGTACTGTACTTCACATCTTCAGAACTCAAATTTGGTTAACTAGGTTCTCATACTAATAACAAGACACATTTCCCTATATTTCTTACAATCTTTGTCACCCTTTTACTCCTATAAAAACAAGGAACCATGCATCAACTTTGCTAATCCTTTCTTTTTCATAATTATTTTTTTTAACACCTCGGCCATCTCCCACCAAGGAAGGGTAACCAGAAAAAAAAGAAGAAACAAAAGTTGTTGTTCTTTTTACATTTAGTAATACAGGAGGAGTTACTAACTACTTGCTCCCAGCATTTTAGTAGCCTCTTACGACATGCATGGCTTATGGAGGAAGGATTCTTCTCCACTTCCCCATGGAGTTTTTCAAAAATATATTAATAAATATACCAATAACTGAAAAACTAAATCCCCTCCTGCTTTCAGCATCTTGGTCCTAATCCATCTATTACTGGTGCTTTACCCCTTTCAGCCAGCTTCACTCACTTCCTCTACACATGTCTTATATTCTCTATCTTACATTTACTTAACAAAAATACAAGCACTTACAGATGCTTCCAAAATAATGATAAATAATAAAAGGTAATGGAATGATTAGAAACTCACGTGTGGTTGGCAGCGTTTGCAAAGAGTTGGAATTAGTGGTATGTGTTGATGAAGAGGCTGAAGATGTACGCTTCCTCTCTTTCTTACGACGAGTGAATTCATCTAAACTTAGTGAAGGAAGCGCCTCAATCCTGGCCTCTAGATTAAAGTCACTGTTGGTAAAAGCAAATTATAATCTGTGGTAATATCAGAGTAGAATATTAAGATAACCTACAAAATCACAGGTAGAAAAGCAGACGAGACAAAAATTATTTTGTATTAATTAATTTATAACTAATTCTTAATTTATATTAAAATTGTCATCTGATATACTCAATTGCCCTTACTCTGGGTGAAGTCGACGCAATTGCCGCCGACCCTTTCTTCCTCCATCCTCTTGTCTCCGACCTCCTGATTCCCTGTGCAAGAAAAAGACCAGCATTAAAATTGTAAGCGTACATTAATTTGTGCATTGTATAAATAACCAGCGTAAGTATATCAGTGTGGCAGATGAGAGGAAGGAAGTTGTGAGATCTGAAGAGCACTTTAACCTAGGAGATTACTAAATGTCCCTTACAATAAAAAGAAACTACATAAGAGGTTAAAAATAAATAAGGAACAAAAATGAAAAACTACCAGCATCACCAAAGATGATGATGCTTTATAGTAATTAAGAATGGTGTGGTTAGTACTGTCCCTGACAGCACTAACCACACCATCATCCATTGTACACTGAGGACTTGACTCTGTCATGGCCTCATTGTATGTGGATGAATTTGCAGTATACTGCTTGGTGTCTAATTCCAGGGTGACCTGTCACCAGCTTCAGGTGGCAGTGGCCATCACAGAGTGGGATGATCCTAACAGATTTTTTTTACTAAGAAAATGGTGGCTGTTCATTTTAACTGATCCCGAGTAAGACAACCTGCTTCCTATGTGCTACTCCATGGTGTGATTCTTTCCTATGTGCAGCAGATGACAGTTCTGGGAATTACCTTTGCTTATTACCAGGCATGAGCCTTATATAAAGAAGCTCAAGGTGGATGATCAGTGAATGCTAGACATTCTTAAGATGTTCTCCCATTACACCTGGGGAACATAGCAATGAGCCATCCCCCCCCTCTTCTTTTTTCTCAAACACAGCTTGATATGATCCAGTACAGACCAAAATTGTCATCAAGTCTTCACTGCCAATTTGCTGGTTACTTACCCATTTTCTTCCTCTGGTGGTTTGGTGTGTATAATATCATCATCTTCTGTGTGCTCCTCCTCATTATCCTCCTCTTGTTGCTGTTGCTGCCGCTGCTGTCGCTGGTCGTCATCTTGCTCCTTGGTGCTATTTGACTCCGCCTCTTCCCATCTGTCAAGAATATTAGCATGAAAGGACATGACTGGGAATATTTACTGAAAAATCCATAAAAGGTGACTATACTTGTGGATGGTCATAAGAATTATTCTAGTCTCAAAGACTACACACATTTCAGCAGCCTCCAGTGTCTTGAGCCTCCAGCATTTTGAGCCTCTGTGACACCCCATCCCCTTATATACGTATATCAGTGCTGGCATTTTATTTATCAATCATTTCTACAAATGCAACAAAAAATAATTATGGTAAACATGGATAAAATTAATATAATCTATCTTCCGTAAGAAGTATAGCAAATCCTTGATTAACACATACCCCCCAAAAAAACACTACTCCAGCAATATGCAACTAAAAAAACAGTAACTACAATTGATCTGTGCTGAAAATTCCCAAGAAACATGCCCTAATTCACAAAGGGCTGAAGAGTGATGTGCTAAAACCCTGGTGGGTGAACACTTGGTAATTTTCTCCCTCCTTGGGCCTAGTTGTCAGCCTAAACATGCCACCAACAGTTGCTTTCTGAAAGTGTGGTGTGACTGACTCAGTGTGATCACCAAACAATTTTGGACATTATCGTCACTCCATGTCTCTGGATAGCACCCAGAAGAAACACTACTGATGCTGGAGGTGCCAATTGTTAAATTCAGGTGAATTCTAAGAAAACTCAGCTAATGGACATGTTTTGAGCTGGTCAACATAATGCAGACTGCATTTACTTCTTTTACAATTCCATCTATAAATATGTTAAACAACTATGGTGACATTACACACCCCTGTCTAAGATCTACTTTTACTGGAAAGTAATCTCCCTCTCTCACCCTAACTTGAGCCTCACTATCCTCATAAAAACTCTTTACAGCATTTAGTAACTTACTACCTATTTCATACACTTGCAACATCTGCTACATTGCACCCCTATCCACCCTATCATATGCCTTTTCTAAACCCATAAATGCAATAACACCTTTACCTTTATCTAAATATTATTCAATGTAAACACTTGATCTACATATCCTCTACCCATTCTAAAGCCTTCTTGTTCAACTGCAATCCTGCTCTCTGTCTTACCTCTAATTCTTTCAATAATAACCCCACCCCTACCTAGCATACTCAGTAAACTTTTTTTTATATTTTATTAACACATCAGCCAATTCCCACCAAGGCAGGGTAGCCTGAAAAAGAAAAACTTCCACCATCATTCACTCCATCACTGTCTTGCCAGACGCGTGCTTGCACTACATTAATAAAACTGCAACATTAACACCCCTCCTTCAGAGTGCAGACACTGTATTTTCCATCTCCAGGACTCAAGTCCGGCCTGCTGGTTTCCCTGAATCCCTTCATAAATGTTACTTTGCTCACACTCCAACAGCACATCAAGTATTAAAAACCATTTGTCTCCATTCACTCATATCAAATACGCTCACGCATGCTTCCTGGAAGTCCAAGCCCCTCGCACACAAAACCTCCTTTATCCCCTTCCTCCAACCTTTCCTAGGCCAACCCCTACCTCGCCTTCCCTCCACTACAGATTTATACACTCTTAAAGTCATTCTATTTTGTACCATCCTCTCTACATGTCCGAACCACCTCAACAACCCCTCCTAAGCCCTCTGCACCTCCTCCTAATTTCCAAACTACGAATTCTTTGCATTATATTCACACCACACATTGCCCTCAGACATGACATCTCCAATGCTTCCAGCCTTTCCATCATTGCAACATTCACCACCCATGCTTCACACCCATATAAGATTGTTGGCATAACTACACTCATACATTCCCCTCTTTGCTTCCACGGACAAAGTTCTTTGTCTCCACAGACTCCTAAGTGCACCACTCACCCTTTTCCCCTCATCAATTCTATGATTCACCTCATCCTTCATAGACCCATCTGCTGACACGTCCACTCCTAAATATCTGAATACATTCGCCTCCTCCATACTCTCTCCCTCCAATCTGATATCCAATCTTTCGTCATCTAATCTTTTTGTTATCCTCATCACCTTACTCTTTCCTATATTCACTTTTAATTTTCTTCTTTTACATACCCTACCAAACTCATCCACCAACCTCTGCAGCTTCTCTTCAGAATCTCCCAAAAGCACAGTGTCATCAGAAAAGAGCAACTGTAACAACTCCCACTTTGTGTTAGATTCTTTATCTTTTAACCCCACACCTCTTGCCAAGACCCGCACATTTCACTTCTCTTACAACCCCATCTATAAATATATTGAACAACCACGGTGACATCACACATCCTTGTCTAAGGTCTACTTTTACTGGGAAATAATCTCCTTCTCTCCTACATACTCTAACCCGAGCCTCACTATCCTCGTAAAAACTCTACACTGCTTTGAGTAACCTACCTCCTATTGCATACACCTGCCACATTGACGCCCTATGCACCCTGTCACACGCCTTTTCCAAATCCATAAATGCCACAAAAACCTCTTTACCCTTATCTAAATACTGTTCACCTATATGTTTCGCAGTAAACACTTGGTCTACACACCCTCTACCTTTCCTAAAGCCTCCTTGTTCATCTGCTATCCTACTCTCCGTCTTACTCTTAATTTTTCAATAATAACTCTACCATACACTTTACCAGGTATACTCAACAGACTTATTTCCCTATAATTTTTGCACTCTCTTTTGTCCCCTTTGCCTTTATACAAAGGAACTATGCACACTCTCTGCCAATCCCTAGGTACCTTACTCTCTTCCATACATTTATTAAATAATAGCAACAACCACTCAAAAACTATATCCCCACCTGCTTTTAACATTTCTATCTTTATCCCATCAATCCCAGCTGCCTTACCCCCTTTCATTCTACCCACTGCCTCACGAACTTACCCCATACTCACAACTGGCTCTTCCTCACTCCTACAAGATGTTATTCCTCCTTGTCCTATACACGAAATCACAGCTTCCCTATCTTCATCAACATTTAACAATTCCTCAAAATATTCCCTCAATCTTCCCAATACCTCTAACTCTCCATCTAATAACGCTTCTCTCCTACTTTTAACTGTCAAATCCATTCGTTCCCTAGGCTATCAAAACTTTGGGGTCCAGTCCCTGGACCCATTATGTACCTCTGTAATCTTTTGACTACCTCCCACAGGATGGGTATGAGGTGCATAATAAAGATATCAAACTAACTCCCTAGGCTTCCTCAGCTTATTAATCTCACTCCAAAACTTTTTCTTATTTTCAACAAAATTTGTTAATAACAACTCACCCACTCTCTCATTTGCTCTCTTTTTACATTGCTTCACCACTCTCTTAACCTCTCTTTTTACTGTTCCCTCCTTGCATCACTTCTACTTTGTATAAACCTCTCATATGCTAACTTTTTCTCCCTTACTACTCTCTTTACATCATCATTCCACCAATCACTCTTCTTCCCTCCCGCACCCACTTTCCTGTAACCACAAACTTCTGCTGAACACTCTAACACTACATTCTTAAACCTACCCCATACATCTTCGACCCCATTGCCTAAATTCCCATTAGCCCATCTATCCTTTAATAGTTGTTTATATCTTACCCTAACTGCCTCCTCTTTTAGTTTATAAACCTTCACCTCTCTCTTACTTGCTGCTTCTATTTTCCCTGTATCCCATTTACAGTATTACAATAGAACAATTTAAACTATTTATAATATGAAGTACAATTGAGTACTTATAACGATGAAATTTGAACATTAATTTTGAAACATTACATTTTACAATGGAACAATTTAAACAATTTACAATATGAAAGTATTACAATTTAATATTCAATGAAAGATGGAAGGAATATTTTGAGGAACTGTTAAATGTTGATGAAGAGAGGGAGGCAGTAATTTCATGCACTGGCCAGGGAGGTATAACATCTTTTAGGAGTGAAGAAGAGCTGGATGTGAG
Organism: Cherax destructor; assembly: GCA_009830355.1. Taxonomy (NCBI): domain Eukaryota; kingdom Metazoa; phylum Arthropoda; class Malacostraca; order Decapoda; family Parastacidae; genus Cherax; species Cherax destructor. Next base: position 775,926 of record WNWK01000066.1, on the reverse strand, counting down.
TGTGGGGGAGGAAAATCTATTAAGGAAATATGTTTGACAGACAGTGTGACTTGACAGTCCTCACAGAGCAGTGCTTGGCATTACTCCATGCAGCATCTGTGAGTGAGTCACATGTCCAATACGTAAGTGTGAAAGTGCAGTCTCCCAAACCTGACAACGGTGGGAGGAAGATGGCCAGAATCATAAACATGATTTTATTGAAAACAATTTGCTGTGATCCAATGCAAACCAATGTTACTGCCAGTAGTTTCAGCAATGGTGAAAGCGAACTGAAAAATAGCCCAAGAATACCCCTATCGGAAATAAGGAGGTAACTGGGTGTCTGAGTCTGCACATTCATTGCCCTGAACATCGGCATGTCTAAGGACCCAGCAAAATACTACTACTTTCTTCTTCTTTCAACATGTCGGCCGTTTCCCACCGAGGCAGGGTAGCCCAAAAGGAAAAACGAAAGTTTCTCCTTTTACATTTAGGGTTAAAATACTACACTTATTTATGCTTAATAGAAATGCAAATTAACCAAAACCATAAATGAAGGACAATGGGATGAGAGGAGTCAAATTTCTGGATAGACTGTAATAACCTTCGGATGTCCAAAACAACTATGAAAGATGAGGAAGACATGGTTGCAATGGGGACAATAGCAGTGAGAATTGCATGCGACTCCACTGTGAAAATATTATCTGACTGTAATAAATGATCTCTGATGATTTGTTCAGGAAAAACAGTGTATGCTGCAACAGCACAAGAGTGAGAACAAAAATATTCAATAAAGATTGAGTGTGAAATAATAATAGGCACGTGAGCTTCTGCACATAGCTTGATGGATTTAAACACCTTTATCTTTTGGAAATTTTGAGAGCTTTCCTACTCCCTCAGCCTAGCTCTGGGTCAGGCTTGTTTGGTGCTTGTTTGATTAACCAGGCTATTGCTTCTGACAGCTTAATGATCTACATATCCGTGATCACAGCTTGAGTTGGGAAGGTTGGGACGACCACCAAGTTGTTCTTGGCCAAAAAACAATAGTCTTTCTGGGCTTGAGTTAGCAAGCAGGGCAGAAATTTAATAGCCACTCACCTCAAGTTCAAATTTTCGGTCAAAATGCTCTGACATGACCCATAATAAATTCCCACAGCATTTGCAATGTTCTGGATACTCTGACAATGATCTTCGTAAATAGTCTTCCTCACTTTTTCAATGTTGGAGTTTGTTGTTGACATTGATGGATGACCAAAGTGTTCATCATCCTCAACTGGTGGTCGTCTTGCTTACAATTGAGAAACCCATTCAAAACACAGTGTCTGACCCATTGTTTCATCGCTAAATGCTTGCTGAAGTATTTTAATAGTTTCACAAACAGTTTTACTGAGCTTGAAACAATTTCACACATACACACACACTGTTCTTTCTTTTAAAGATTCCATTCTGTTACACAAAAAAATCACAATTCAACCAATGACAGCACAACAAAATATGGCCGTCTAACCTCAATAGAATGACAGACCTCACTGAAACTCACCACACTACTTCACAAAGAAGTGCACTGCACAGTGTGATCTACACCTCTGCCATATTTCACCCAGGAAGAATGCAAGAATTCTAATCTGGCAACTTTCTGATAGCGTCTCGTATTTGTGATAGCTGTGTCTAATTAGTTCTTTGTTGTTCATGAAGAGCAAATTTAGTGTATTTTCATTTCTATTGGGTTCAATAATCTGTTAGTTCAAAGTAAACTTTTCAGAAAGCTCCATTAACTCTGATATGTACTGTAGAACTAACATGCTTCCAGGAACTATTTCTGGTAGAGCGCAGTGATTTACTATCTTCTATTTCATATTTGGGAGGTTGAAATCTCAGAAAGGGATAATATTTTGCTGCAAGATTTTCAAGATTTTCAAGGCAGCCTTTCTTTTTTTTTAAAAAACACAGGCTGTCTTCCACCAAGGCAGGGTGACTCAGAAAAGAAACACTTTCGCCAACATTCACACTATCACTGTCTTGCCAGAGGCACATAGATATGACAGTTTTGAAGTCCCTCTAAACAGCAAATACAGTGGACCCCCGGAGTTCGTGATTAATCCATTCCAGAGGGCGTTGCGAACACCGAATATCACGAACTCCGAATCTATTTTCCCCATAAGAAATAATGGAAATAAAATTAATCCGTTCCAGACACCCAAAAGTATTAAAATAAATTTAGTTTCTACATTAAATATACATTAAATTACACAGAAAACAATGAGAAATAAAAATTAAATACTACAATAACATGTCACTTACCTTTATTGAAGAGTTGTTGATGTATGGAAGACGAAAGGAGGGGAGAGGATGGAGGAGTTGCTAGTGTTTGGAAGGGGAATCCCCTTCCATTAGTACTGCAGGTACCAAGTTCTTTTCTGGGGTTACTGGCCTTTTTCTTTTAATGCCACTAGGACCAGGTTGAGAGTCACTGGACCACTCTCTAACCAAAAATCTGTCCAGAGAGCTCTGTATCTGGCATTTCTTTAAAACTTCCCTGAAATGGGACACCACATTGTCATTGTACATGTTGCCAGCATGGCCTGCAACAACTTTGTTAGGGTGATATTCATCCGTAAAGCCTTGCACATCAGTCCATTTTGCAATGATCTCCTTCAATTCTACTGTATTTCTGACATTCTTTACCACAAGCCTGGCACTAGGAGCTTTCTTGGGGCCCATGGTGGCTTATTTAGCAGTTGCAAGCTCTAAAAACAATGGAATAATGACAAAATATATGGTATGAATGTGTGGGTGGCGGTCGCTCGCTGGTAAACAATAGCACACTGACGCTGAATGGAGTGCCCGGGCCCGCTCAGGCCACACGTACGCGTCCGGGACGAATCATGAACGCCGAGCAGATCTGCGAACACCGAACCAATATTTTTGCGAAAAACATCACGAACTCCGACGCTAACGAACTCCGGGGGTCCACTGTATACCAAACCCCTCTTTTAAGGCAGCTGTCTATCTTCCTTATTTGTTCTGTGAATTCCTCAGACATTGCTGATTGAGATTTATATAGAAGGATAATTACTAGTCTTATTTTCCACTTTAATACTTAGAATTTCTACTGTATCATTTGATGAATTAAAATGCCTAAATGAAGTAAAATGCCTAAATTACCTGGAACACCTGTAGTCCCCTGAACTGCATTCCTTGGAATGCAGACAAGAATAGTACTGTATATGATAATTTACAATTGGAAAACTGGAAAGATTAGTGCCAAGTCTGTACCTGTTTGGTGAGCAAGAGGCTCACCAAACAGTGCAAAATATCCCCCAATGAAGAGCAGAGGTGCTATGAACACACTAGGTGGCAACTCAATAGGTGTAAAGCAGTGGCATCTGGTGGGTTATTGTCACAGAGTGTGTGCTGTGCATGATACAACTAGCTGTGGGGTGTGCAGTGCTATCTTAGAACAACTGCCACAATATTTCATAACAGAGGACATAAAAATTAGTGTCCCATTATGATCCATGATTATATTATTGAGTGAGCTTAATATTTATGATGAATTTACCATCTTTGGTGGGTATGCAGCACTCACCTAGCACACACACACAATATACGCCCCTGGTGTAAAGGGCCTGAGCCTTTTCAATGCCCTCCCTTTATTTCTAAGCTGTCTTCAAGAGGAAACTTGACAAGTTCCTTGAATCATTTCCCAATCAGCCAGGCTGTGGTGCCTACATTCTTATGTATATAGAAGTCAAGTATCAGGGAATTCCTCATCCATGACCTTCTCGTGGAATGCATCTCTCACCGATGCCGAAAAAGTACATATCACATTAGGAAAGACAAGCAATGTGAACAAAACAGTCACAGTACTGTGCCTTTTTAATTCTTTATACTATTATACTAAACGAACAAGTAATTATCATGAAATTTTTCCCTAATTAGGAGGTTCAATTCATATGAACAAACAATTACTGTACTTATTCATAAGTACTATACGTACATGAAATGTGCATTTATCTACAATATATTTTACATGAAATTAAAATATGTTCAGCATGTATACATACCGACTATTTCTTGTCCTGGATCTACGGGGAGCTGGTAGAACGCCTTCAGAAATGAGCCCTTCATAGATCTTCCCTTTGCAAGCTCGAGGTACCCGTGATCGGCTGCCTGCTACCCCTAACCCATTTCTAGAATTTCCCCGATTGGTACGCCCGCTTGAAATATCACGTCTCTGAAAACGAAGGGAGTTAACATATTTAATACCTAATACCAGATTTTGAGAGGTCAGAAGATATTTATAATGAGAATGCTATTTGCAGTAATTCAGTACAGTATGTCTTTTTTTTTTTTTTTAGAATTAGTGCATCATAGACAATTCTGACTATTAGAAATTAGACACCACTACCTTACCACTATTAGAAATTACACACTATCTTATTGAGTTAAAAAAAAAATCTGAATTATAAATCTCTTAAACTGTTTTTTCGAAGTCCTCCACACATTCTCTTGTTCAACTTACATCTACATGACCCTGAACTGCAATTGCAAGCATGACAGAAGACTATTTCTGTAAGTGTAACAAGGATCATGAACATAGTGCATGAAATAAATCTCTTTTAAATGCCTCATCAATAACTATCTCTAGAAATAATGTACAGTAGACCCCCGGTTTTCGTTATTTTTTCGTTCCAGAATGCTGTTCAAGTGCCATTACCAAACGAATTTATTCCCATAAGGAATAATGTAAAGTAGACTAGTCCTTTTAGACCCCCAAAAATACACTTACAAAAGCATTTAAAAAAATACACTTACATAAAAGGGCGAGTTTGAAGCAGGACGAACACCGGGGGTCCACTGTATATAAATTATTTAAACAGCTTACTAAAACTACCACTTTGAATCAAGTTCAATATATCTCAGAGAATTTTTAACTAATACTGACTAAATTCTGATATTTCCATCTAAGAATACAGTCATACTTTCAAATCTGCTGATATCCTTATTTGTTGGTTTCCATAATCCAATGTTTTACTAAAGAGCAACCCTCAAATAATTATAATTATTGACGAGCTTTCTGGCAATTTTTTTCAGGCTTGTCAAACAACCCCTAAATTGAAAACTAACACTAAGACTTCCTTTGAATTTTTCTCAAGAGAGGGATACAATGTACTGTAATACAGATATATGCTTTCCGAAACACAAAATAAACCCAATCTTTTCTTCTTTCTTTCAACAAACTGGCCGTATCCCACCAAAGTAGGGTGGCCCAAAAGGAAAAACGAAAGTTTCTCCTTTTAAATTTAGTAATACAGTGGACCCCCGAGTTTCGGCCATAATTCATTCCAGAAGGCTGTTCAAGTGCCATTACCAAACGAATTTGTTCCCATAAGGAATAATGTAAAGTAGGTTAGTCAATTTCACACCCCCAAAAATACACTTACAAAAGCACTTACAATATTACACTTACATAATTGTTCAAGTTTTGAGGTGGTCGAAACTCGGGGGTCCACTGTAGTACGTATATACAGAAAGGGTTACTAGACCCTTGCTCCCGGCATTTTAGTCACCTCTTACGACACGCATGGCTTATGGAGGAAGAATTCTGTTTCACTTGCCCATGGAAGTAAGCAGAAAGAAACTAGTAAGAAAATAGAAGAAAACCAAGAGGAGTATGTATATATATGCTTGTAAATGTATGTGTAGTGTGACCTAAGTTTAAGTAGAAGTGGCAAGACATACCTGAAATCTTTCATGTTTATGAGACAGAAAAAAGACACCAGCAGTCCTACCATCATGTAAAACAATTACAGGCTTCCGTTTCACACTAACATGGCAGGACGGTAGTACCTCCCTGGGTGGTTGCTGCCTACCAACTTACTACCTAGGAAACCCAAGCTATGAAACACAAACTGAACCCAATCTGAAACCAAATTTATGCTGACATAATTTTGGAAGGTAGGAGGGTAATGGTTGGTGGGACAAAGTAAAAAGAGGCCTTGAGTTTTAGAGGCTTGAGCATCCAGAAGACTTGTGTGAGCAGGGTAACTTTTATGAAGGGAATCAGGGAAACCAGTTAGATGAATTTGAGTTCTGGAGATAAAAGGGTAGTGCCTGCACTATTATTATTATTATTACAGGGGGGATGCCCTCGGTACTCTTTTTCTGGTGTTCCACTTTTTCGGTGATTTTCAATTGGGCCATTTTTCATTATGTTCAGTGCTTTTTTCCCTTTTTCTGCACAACAGTTGCATAAGGGAAGGATAACTGATGCCATATTTTAAGGTAAGTATTGTATGTACAGTGTATTTATTTTATTTTTGTATCTGATTTTTATGCCTAGCTGTATTGAGCACTTAATACATAATAGTACTGCAAACGTGTTATCAGGCACTTTACACACATTCAAAATTAAAAAAAAAAAAAAAAACGCTTTTTTCCCACTTGCCAATGATTTTCGCTTATTGGTGGGGGTCGGGAACCTAACAGCCATAAAAATGGGGCCCTCCTGTATTATTATTAAAGACTGGCCATCGGTGACCTGAAAAAGAAGAAACACTTTCACCATCACCTACTCCATCACCATCTTGCCAGAGGCACAATGACACTGCAGCTCAGATGTCCCTGCAAACTGTATTATCTCCACCCCTCCTTCAGAGTGCAGACATTGTACTTCCCACCTCCAGGACTTATGTCCAGCTAAACGGTTTCCTTGAATCCCTTCATAAATGTAACTTCGCTCACACTGCAACAGCATGTCAAGTCATAAAAATGCCTTACCTCCACTCCTATCTAGCACACTCACACACCCCTACCCCTGCCTTCCCTTCATTACAGATTTATACATCCTCCTAGTTATAACAATGGATAATGAACAAGTTAACAAGTCTGTAGGAACATGTGAAGGGAACAAAAACATGTGTAGTGAACAAGTTATAAGCTTCTAACATACAAGTTATGAACATGTGTAGTGAACAAGTTATTACAATGGGTAATGAACAAGTTATCAACAAGTGAAGTGAACAAGTTATGAACATGTTTAGTGAATATGTCCACTGATGCACCTTCATGTCATGAAAGAGCAATGAAAGAATACAATTGGGGGAAAAAAGCACTAACTGTACTACAGGTCAGCCATCATTAATCCGGCATCATTGGGACCTGTAGTGTGCCAGATTAGGGAGTTTGCTGGATTAGGTTAGAATACACTTAATTAACCTATCAACAGAGACTCTTTCTGCTACATCTTCCTCATTTTCATCACTGCTTTCTCCTCCACTGGCTTGCTGCTGTGGATTTGCAACCATCTGCACAATTTCTAAATTAGTATAATGATGAAATTTGAAATTATGCTAGCCGAAAATAGTGCCGGATTACTGATGTAACTGGATAACTGATTGCCGGATTAGTAATGGCCAACCTGTACTTTCAGTTACCAAATATTAATATTTAATACAGTGTAACCTCGACTTACTAGTGCCCCAACATATGAGTTTTTCGAGTTACGAGTCGTCGCTCGATCTATTTTTTGTTCTGAGTTATGAGCCAAAATCCAAGTTACGAGCGAGCTTCAGAACACCGCCACTAGTTGGCGCAGCAAACGCCACAACATCCCTCAGCAGTGCATGTGTTTACCTCACCGTGGAAGCATTTCTCGTGTTGTGCTTGCGTTTTGTACAGTTATTTTGAGAAATTTCTTTTTTCTAACCATGGGTCCTAAGAAAGTATGTAAGTGCAAAGGACAGTGCTGAGAAGAAGAGGATGATGTCCACTGAATTAAAGCATGAAATCATAGAAAAACACGAGCGAGGTGTGCGGGTAGTACCAGGCAGTACCAGCGTAGTACTTCTACAACATATACCATACTAAAGCAGAATAAACTCCTCCAATCAAATGAAAAAAAAAAATTGTAGCAATTAAGTTCAGCGATAAAGTGTAGCATTAAGAGTGTAGCAAGTAAGTTAAGCAATTAAGCGATAAAAAAAGCACAAAACAAAACGAACTCCTCCAATGTTGTTGTTGTTGGGGTTTATAGGGCCACTGACAGCATTTGCCGCTCTGCCTATCTTTTCTACCCTCCACCTCTGCCAGCATCTGTTCTCCAAGGTAAATACATACACTTTATAAAACCAGTTTATTTCTTTACATTCTCTATTATGTTTCTATACAATATTTTGTATTTATAAATACAGTGGACCCCTGAGTTTCGGCGGCATCATGCTTCGTGAATTTCGCCTTTCAACGCCTTTTTTCGGCAAAAAATACTCACAGTTCATGGTTTTATTCGCGATTCGGCGGAGGTACGGTACGCATCTGGCCCTTCTCCCAGCGTCAGCCCGTAAACAAAGCCAGCCTGCCTCCGACACAACAGTCAGTGTGGCAGTGTTTATGGGCGAGTGACCATCACCTCACGCGTTCATAAGATATATTTCATTCATTTTTGTGCTTGCAACTGCTAAATAATCCACCATGGGCCCAAAGAAAACTTCTAGTGCCAGCCCTTTGGTAAAGAAGTTGAGAAACACAATAGAATTAAGAAAAAGATTGCAGAAAAATACGAAAGTGGTGGTGGTAGAGGGTGGTAGTGATGGTGGTAGAGGGTGGTAGTGTGATGGTGGTAGAGGGTGGTAGTGGTTGTGATGGTGGTAGAGGGTGGTAGTGGTAGTGACTCTCAAGCTGGTCCTAGTGCCATTAAAAAACAAAGAAGGGAAGTAACCCCGGAAAAGGACTTGGTACCTGAAGTCTTTATGGAAGGGGATTCCTCTTCCAAACAATAGTGTAACTTCATCCTCTCCCCTCCTCCAGTCTTCCAGACATCACCAGGAGTCTTCAATAAAGGTAAGTGTGATATTATTGTTTACACTTGATTTGTCATTCTTTTATGGAAATCTATATTTCATGTAAAAAAATTATTTTTTGTTAATACTTTTGGTTTGGAAGGGATTAATTGGATTTCCATTATTTCTTATGGGAAAAATGGATTCGCCATTCATGAATTTCGCCTTTCAGCGGACTCTCTGGAAAGGATTAATCACGAAACTCGAGGGTCCACTGTACATTGTTTCAGTGTTTTCCTTATGAAACTAGTGATCTAGTGCAGTTAGCCTTGCAAACACTCCATTTACTTAAATATTAAAAACAAAAACAACAAAAATACCTTTTTTAGAGAGGCATCAGTTTCGTCTCCATCTTCCTTGGTTCTCTTTCTGGGTCGGGGATTTGGATTGGAAATGCCATTAGTGTTACTATTACAACTGGAGCTCATGGTTTCCTTGGCTTCACCTTTTGCCTCCTCTGACTGCATCTCTTCATTTCTGTTTGGTTCTGCTACTGATGTGCCATTGGTGGAAATATTACTTTTAGTTTCTGTTATTGGTCCTTTGCCCTCTTCTCTTAGTAATTTCTCCTTTTTTTCCTTTTCATCATAAGCTCTATCAATCACAAAATCAATAGTTTTTGAAACAAGTAAACTCACATCACACATTCCATTTATTCGTGCATCAATAGTCTTGTGAAAGGCAGGTTTTTCTATTTCATTATTATTATTATTCAAGTTTTCAGGTCGGAAGAAACGAGGAACATCAGAGCGATTATCACTACTCACACTATTTATGTTTGGCGCACCACACATTCTATCTACAATGTTATTAATCAACTGTTGCTGCGAGGCACACAATGTTGTCTCTGTCGTTAAGTTAAGAGGCTGTTCATCTGGCGGAGGAGTGTGAGGCTGGCCAGGTGGTGAAATATGTCCATACAAAGGACCATTTGACCCTTGTAAAGGACTGTGAGAAACCTCAAAATGATGGCTCTGTTCAGCAGGAGCCACACTGGGAATCCCTGGAGGAGAATTAGTATTGACACAACCATTGGTTGCTCTTCTCTGGTGCTCATCCACAGCTTCAGTATCGGTAAAAAACCCATACTCACTCCTATGTCTGGGACCTTGAGGCCAGTGAGAGTTCAATCTGATTTTGTCATCGATGGAATTTTTCTGAAAAAATATAAAAACAATAAACAGCCTTGACTACATTACAATGTGAATAGATAAAAATAATTTTAAATACAGGTGGATGACAACATGCAGCTGATATACTGAAGCTCAGATTATTCTTTGATTTCCACACCTTTTCATATTTTCTACATTACACTGATTACTCAACAAATTTGTACTTGTGCTATTATAAGATATATTATTAATAGTACACCATACCAACACGTTGGTAAATAAGACTTGTGTACAACATTTGGGTATCTTTATTGCTAAAGCATTTCATCTGCACAAAAGACTTCTTCAATCAAATAAAAAGGTGATTTTAATATTGAAAACAGATAAAGAAGTGGAGAGGTAATTCTGAGAGCCCTGCAGCCTTGACAGATGTTTACTCCCTTAGCCTCAATTAAATGTCGTCAGTTCCTTAGTCCCTTACATCAGTCATTTAGGCCCCTAAGTCAGTCCCAGACATTATTAGGCACAAAAGAAAGCCACTAGTATGCAAATGATTACGTTTAATCAAAACTAATGGAATGAACACTTACTATCAAGGCTGAGAGACTGAATGCATTAAAATTACCTCTCCATTTCTTCCATCTCCAGTATTAAAATCACCTGTTGTGAAACTTTTTGGTAATAAAGATATCTAAGTGTTGCACATGTGTCTTATTCACCATCAGTATAAAGTGCTGTCTTTCCTATATTAGGCAGTAACCTGCATGCTTGTAAATAACTTTATATCCTCCAATTCCAAAAAGAGTGAAGGGAACAAACCTGTGAGTGTGAATACCTTCACTGTATGCTTAATTACTTAACCCTTAAACTGTCCACACCCAACAAATTGAAAACCCCTTCTGTGTTTACAAGTTTAAAAAAAAATCCTCTAATAGAGAATCTTTTTCTAAAGGTAATAACACAAAAGTCCAAATTTAATATAATACTTATGGAATTACACAAGTGTGAAGCTAGAGGCCAGAGAGAACTTTACATAACACCAATTTTGCACATTCTGAGGCCTATTTTCAGTTTATTTCAGTGCTCAACCAACCCAGTTGCTGACTATTTTGCTAGTTTGCTCTTCCATGTTATCCAATAATGGATAATGGGCATTCAACTATCAGAACTATACAATTAAGCAGCCAGAATTCAGAAATTTGGCAAATTTTATAAAATTTTCAACAAATTCTTGATAAGTGATTTCCCTCCCCCAAGGAAACATTCATCATCATTAATTACTGACTTAATACAGTGGTACCTCGGCATACGAGCAGCTCCCAACTCAAACAATTATATAAGTGCTTTTGTAAGTGTATTTTTGGGGGTCTGAAACGGATTAATCTAATTTACATTATTCCTTATGGGAACAAATTCGTTCAGTATCGGCACCCGAACAGCCTTCTGGAACGAATTAAGCTCATAACTTGAGGTACCACTGTATTTTTTTTTCAACAGATCGGCCGTATCCCACCAAGGCAGGGTGACCAAAAAGAAATACATAAGTTTCTCTTTTTAAACTTAGTAATGTATACAGGAGGTGTTACTAGCCTTTTGCTCCCGGCATTTTAGTTGCCTCTTACGACACGCATGGCTTACGGAGGAAGAATTCCGTTCCACTTCCCCATGGAGATAAATGGAAATAAACAAGACCTAGTAAAAAGAAAACCCAGAGGGGTGTGTATATAAATGCTTGTACAGGCATATGAAATGTGACCTAAATGTAAGTAGAAGAAGCAAGACGTACCTGAAATCTTGCATGTTTATGAGACAGAGAAGACACCAACAATCCTACCATCATGTAAAACAATTACAGGCAGGATGGTAGTAACTTCCTGGATAGTTGCTGTCTACCAACTTACTACCTAGGTGACTTAATAGTTATTTCTTCTTTCTTTCAATGCACTGGCCGTATCCCACAGAAGCAGGGTGGCCCAAAAAGAAAAACAAAATTTTCTCTTTATAAATTTAGTAATGTATACAGGAGAAGTGGTTACTAGCCCCTTGCTCCCAGCATGTTAGTCGCCTCCTACGACACAGAGGAAGAATTCTGTTTCACTTCCCCATGGAGATAAGGGGAAATAAACAAGAACAAGAACTAATAAGAAAAGAGAAGAAAACCCATAGGGGTGTGTGTATATATATATACAGTGGTACCTCGGTTAACGATATTTTTTCGTTTCAGAATGCTGTTCAAGTGCCATTACCAAACAAATTTATCCCCATAAGGAATAATGTAAAATAGACTAGTCCTTTTAGACCCCCAAAAATACACTTACAAAAGCATTTAAAAAAATAAGCTTACATAAAAGGGCGAGTTTGGGGACCATCGTTAACCGAGGTACCACTGTATATATATATGCTTGTATGTACATGTATGTGTAGTGTGACCTAAGTGTAAGTAGAAGTAGCAAGACGTATCTGAAATCTTGCACGTTTATGAGACAGAAAAAAGACACCAGCAATCCTACCATCATGTAAAACAATTACAGGCTTCCATTTCACACTCACCTGGCAGGACGGCAGTACCTTCCTGGGTGGTTGCTGTCTACCAACCTACTACCTAGGTGACTTAATAGTTGTCTTGCCAAAATTGCACAGATATCACAATTCAACTGACCCTCTGAACTACATCACAACCTCTGTACATAATAAACCTATAATGCCACTTGTGCAACTTTTATCATGACAACTTTACCTCGCACTGATATCAACAGCACATAAATTATGACAACTCTACCTTCATTAGTTCAGAATTTCTAACAATGCTTAAGTTTGCCATCTGATAAATAAAATTACAGAATATCACCTGACTTACAATGGCCATTACTAAAGTAACTCCTCAGTACTAATTTTGTTAAAATTTTAAGCTTCAGATTATAGAATTACACTACACAGTCTTAAGTGATATTATTAACTATAACATTAAATGGTGATTTTGCTACAGATCCATACAAAAAGCAGTACATTAAAATACTTATATGGTTATTGAGACATATGTAAAAGAAGCTTTTATTGGGACAAGTCATGACTTAAAGCTCTACCCTGAGCAATAAAAGCAGTTCTGCATGTTGTTCTTCTATACCCATGTGTTGGTATATGCCTCTATATCTATTAAAATACTTAATGTGAAAAAATAGTTACTACAATAGTTAATGTAATTTTGTGGTATAAGTATTTTGCTGCCATTTATTTAATTATACACTACAAAACTCAAGAATATTAAACTAAAGGTAAGGTATTAAAATGCTTCATGATATGAGGTACTTTGGTGACAATTTATTTAGATGCATTTCTATAACTACCTGTAAGATTTCAAACAAAGATAACATGCCTTTTGTTTGTCGGTGTCAGGTGGTGTGTGTGCTGGCATTGGTACTGTGGGTGCCTGCTGAGCTTGCAACAGATTCTCATGCAGGTACCTCTTCTTAGGGGGTTTTGGAGGAGTCATACTAGTGGTACTTTCAACCTGTGGAGATGACAGACTGGCAGCCACCCCAGCGCTGACTGGTGTGGTATTTGCACTGTTAGGTTTGCAGCCGTTGTAGATGGTATTCGTACAACTATCATGTGCAGAGGTGGATCCTGGGCCAAGACGCTGCAATGTTCCACTCCAAGATGACAAATTTGTGGCAGCAACTGTATTTGTACTCATTGAGGAGATGCTTGTAGAATTAGCATTTGTAAATGTACCAAGTGCAGTCACACTTGGCAAGGAACCAATAGGAGATGAGCGAGCTGCTGAGGTGTTTGTTGCTGACACATAGGCAGTGGTGAAAGTAGTGAGACTGGATGACCCGCTACCAATACTGTTACTGCTACTGGTGCTACTGCTGCTCCCACTACTGCTGGAAGCTGTCGATAGGAGGGTACTTAGCCCACCCATCTGAGCCTCATCTGAAAAGTATTGAAATTATCTATATTACAAGAATACACCATAATTATTGATCACTCTTTGCCCATACAATGCACAGTATGCTTACTTATGTGTGATTATCTTTTCATAGTTATAGGAGAAGAGCTATGCTCATCGTGATCCATCTTCCACATTTAATATTCCACACAATTTTTTTTTAATTTTCTAGTGATTGTAGCACTTACTACCATCTACTGTATACCATTCCTTTGCTGTGCACATTGAATTTTTTTTCAAATATCCTTCTAGCACCACCACCTTTCATGGCCTCTAATTCTCCCTGTTGTTAGTGCTACAAAATCGTTGTTTTATATCCTTTTATTATCTTGTATGTTGTTATCCTATTTCATCTTTTACTCATCAATTAACAAGGGCTTTTTTTTATTATTTATAGCCTTTCTCCACAACTTTCAGTTTTATGATAATTTAGCTTTGAAAGTCATTTCATAACTTTCATTTTTTTTTTTTTTGCCACTACCTATAACAGTTATACACATGTGTTAACCTTCCCTTACTTGGTTTATTGTTTTGTGACATCATAAAGCCTACTATGCAAGCAAAACATCATCAATAAAGGCCCTGTACAACTGTATTTGTCTTCCTTATATAAGATTTTCTGTTTGCAAGTCAGCAGTTTTTCCTCTCTGTGTGATTTAGCCACATTACTCTAATGACTTTTTCCAGTATTTTCACAAGGCCTGTAAATGACACATACTGCTAAACCCTTTCACTGTCAGTGTGTACAATGATTCACCAGGAAAGATCTATATCTACTGGTAACAAAACATATCAAAAACAACAAATTCTGATCACAATCTAATCAAAGTCCAGACTTAAATGCACAGGAGTCCTGATCAGCAAATTGCATACAGCTATGAGGGTACCTTTAACAAATTCAACTTCAACAACAAGAACATCAACTGAGATCAGGAAAACTATGCCCTAAATGAAATATGTTTTGAAGATATCTTAAATTACATGGACCCTAACCAGTGCCTTGAAAAGATCAACCTCCTGGTAGCTGAAGTATGTTCAAGACATTTTCCCCTAAGAAAAAAGAAGAGAAGAAAACTGGAGAGAGAGATGCTCCCTCTACAGGAGAAGACGAAGAATCACTGAGCTCCTTAAGAATGCCAGACTATCTGATACACAGAAGAAAACGCTAATCAGGGAAGTGGAAAATATTGAGCTAAAGTTAAAGGACTCATACAGGATTCAGGAGACAAAAGGAGCTAAAAGCAATTAAAGAAATTGAAAGAAATTCGAAATATTTCTTTTCATATGCAAAAAACAAAGCAAAAACCACTTCTAGTACAGGGCAACTGCTCAGACAAGACGGATCCTACACAGATAACAACAAAGTAACAAGTGAGATACTGAAATCTCAATATGACTCTGTGTTCAGCAAGCCACTAATCAGTCTAAAGATAGACAATCCAAAAAAATTTCATGAATGAGCCTCAAAACCCTGCCAATGTATGCCAAATTTCTGACATAACCCTAACTCCACTAGACTTTGAGAAAGCCATCGACGACATGCCCATGCACTCAGCCCCAGGCCCAGACTCGTGGAACTCTGTGTTCATTAAGAACTGCAAGAAACTCCTCTCACGGCAATAAGTATGCTATGGAGAAGGAGCTTAGACACAGGTGAGATTCCACAGTCACTAAAAACAACGGATATAGCCCCACTCCATAAAGGTGGCAGCAAAGCAGTAGCTAAGAACTATAGACCAATAGCTTTAACGTCCCATTTCAAAAAAAATCTTTGAAAGAGTTCTAAGAAGCAGGATAGCAAACCCCTTGGACTCCCAAAAATTGCACAACCCAAGGCAACATGGTTTCAGAGCAGGTCGCTCCTGCCTCTCACAACTACTGGACCGCTATGATATGGTCTTGGATGCACTGGAAAACAAACAGAATGCAGATGTAGTATACACAGATTTTGCAAAAACTTTGACAAGTGCGACCATGTTGTAATAGCACACAAAATGCATGCTAAAGAGATAACTGGCAAAGTAGGCAGATGGATCTTCAACTTTCTAAACAATCGAACACAAAGAGTAGTGGTAAACAGAGTTAAATCGAATGCTGCCATAGTGAAGAGCTCTGTCCCATAAGGCACAGTACTCGCCCCTATCCTGTTCCTCATTCTCATATCAGACACAGACAGAGATGTAAACCATAGCACGGTATCATCCTTTGCAGACGATACTAGGATCTGCATGAGAGTGTCATCCACTGAGGACACGGCAAATCTCCAAGAAGACATAAACCAAGTTTTCCAATGGGCAACGGAGAAAAATATGATGTTCAATGAAGACAAATTCCAACTACTCTGTTATGGAAAACTGAAGGAAATAATAGCTATGACTGAGTATACTACAAACTCTAATCACACAACAGAGCGGAAGAGTAATGTAAAGGACCTGGGTGTGGTAATGTCCAAAGACCTCACCTTCAAGGACCACAACAATGCCACTATCACATCTGCGAGGAAACTGATAGGATGGATAATGAGAACATTCAAGATAAGAGATGCTAAGCCAATGATGATCCTTTTTAAATCACTTGTTTTCTCTAGGCTGGAACACTGCTGCACATTAACATCCCCATTCAAGGCAGGTGAAATTGCAGATCTAGAGAATGTACAGAGAACATTTACTGGAAATGTAAGTTCCATCGAACACCTTAACTACTGGGAACGCCTGGAAGCACTTGACTAGTACTCACTGGAGCGCAGGCGAGAGATATACAGTGGACCCCCGAGTTTCGGTCATAATTCATTCCAGAAGGCTGCTCAAGTGCCATTACCGAACGAATTTACTCCCTTAAGGAATTGGGGGTCCATTTCAGACCCCCAAAAATACACTTACAAAAGCACTTACAATATTACACTTACATAATTGTTCGATTTCCAAGGTGACCGAAACTCGGGGGTCCACTGTATATCATAATTTACATCTGGAAGATTCTTGAGGGACTGGTTCCTAATCTGCACACAGAAATCACTCCCTACGAAAGCAAAACACTTGTAAGGCGATGCAACGTACCCCCAGTGAAAAGTAGGGGCGTCACTGGTACACTAAGAGAAAACGCAATAAGTGTCCGGGGCCCAAGACTGTTCAACAGCCTCCCACCAGCCATAAGGGGCATTACCAGACCCCTGGTTGTCTTCAAGAGGAAGCTGGACAGATACCTAAAGTCGGTGCTGGATCAGCCGGGTTGTGGTTCGTACGTTGGACTATGTGCGACCAGCAGTAACAGCCTCGTTGATCAGGCCCTGATCCACCGGGAGGCCTGGTCGTGGACCGGGCCGCGGGGGCATTGATCCCCGGAATACCCTCCAGGTAGACTCCAGGTAGGTAGACTGTCACAGCCACCCCCTCATAAAATTCTCCAAAGTACACAAACCTCAACTAGCTTTCTTTTCAGAAGCATATCTTCCAACAATTTGTTAAGTCATCTGCCCATCTTTTTTGGTCTCTGCCTCTCCATTAAGTCTCCACTGCAAATACAGTACATCCAATTCATACATCTCACCTTTTCTAATTAAAAAATCAAACAACTTTAACAATCCCATAATTTTTAATTGTAGTATAATGAGTTAATAGTGTAGTAAATGTCAAGTGGTGGTGGCATTTTATTCATCATCATGTGACACAGGTTTTAAGTCATATGATGATCTAGTAACTGGAGCTTTTGATCATATGACCAACTCCTGCTGGCTTACCAATCCACCCAGTAAAAAATTAAACATCACATTATATGATACTGATTTATAATGGAGAAGAGTCAACAAACTAGGAATGTGAAATTGATGCAACAGAGCAAGCCTTTTTAAAAAGAAAAAGTTTTACCATTTATTCTAAATACTAAAATCACATATCCATCATTTCACCAAAAACTAACCTTAAATAGTTCAGTAGGCCCACAACAGTGCTCCATTGCTCTCTTTGCTTATCAGCCAGTCCTCTTACCCCCCCAACCTAGCTCTCTGGAACCACTATATATGTATACAAGGTTTAGAGGATAGCTTCTATACAGGCTTCATAAAGCCTTTCTTAGGGTAAAACATCATCTAATAAATTACAGAATGTGTGGGACTTAAACCCATGGCAAGTGAGTCCTAAAACTCACAGGCCAGTGCATGAACCAATCTGACAGAGAATAAGATTCATTCAATTAAGTATATTTCTATACACCAAAAAAGGCTGTCTCTGCTATGAGTGAATAATGCTTGTATACAATGTTATCAAAAAAAAATACACTAGTACAAATTAAAAACACAATCATACAAAAAAATAAATATATCATATAGTAATACAAATATAAATTACATGGGACACTGCAGTTAAATAACCAATTAAAATTCCCTGTCATGTCCCTAAAATAAGGAAAACATTTTACTTTACATTTTAATACCTTTATACGATACTATATTTTCTTCAACAAATTACTCTCAAATACAGTGGTACCCGGTGTTACGATGGTCCCCAAACTCACCCTTTATGTAAGTTATTTTTTAAATGCTTTGTAAGTGTAATGTTGTGGGGTCTAAAAGGATCTAGTCTATTTTACAACATTTCTTAAGGAGATAAATTCTTTGGTAATGGCACTTGAACAGCATTCTGGAATGAAAAAATATCGTAAACCGGGGTACCACTGTACAAGAAAAGAGAAAACTTCATAAATGTTACCAGCAAGCTTTCCGAAAGTGATGGCACCATCTGTAGGAAGAGGGTTACACCTGGGGACCTTCTGGTTGGAGGGTCTTGCAGGTGGTGGTCGTGGAGGCTGAGCAGGGATCTTGTACCACTTAAAATCTGGATTGGCACGCAAGAAGGCCTCTTTGTACTGCCTTGCCAACTCAGTATATGATGTTTTCTGATGAGCTGGAAGGTCTGCCCACCACTCTCCCAAAATCTTTGTCACCTGGCGGTTTTCCAAGTGAGGGTATTTTTCACGTACCTGCAAACATTGTAGACAAAAATACACTTTATTCAAGCATAATTAACTATTTAAAACAATACAATTATACTCAATTTTTTTTCAATGTTGAATTAGTTTGACACCACTGCTTCCTCTCAGTACAGTGGACCCCCGAGTTACGAACACCCCGGAAATCGTACAATTATTTAAGTATAATATTGTAAGTGCTTTTGTAAGTGTATTTTTGGGGGTCTGAAATGGACTAACCTACTTGACATTATTTCTTAAGGGAGTAAATTCGTTCGGTAATGGCACTTGAGCAGGCTTCTGAAATGAAGTTTGTTCGTTACTCAGGGGTCCACTGTATTTGTAGTTCAGCCAAAAGTACAGTGGACCCCCGAGTTATGAGCACCTCGGAAATCGTACAATTATGTAAATGTAATATTGTAAGTGCTTTTGTAAGTGTATTTTTGGGGGTCTGAAATGGACTAACCTACTTGACATTATTCCTTAAAGAGAGAAAATTCGTTCGGTAATGGCACTTGAGCAGCCTTCTGGAATGAATTATGCTCGTAACTCGGGGGTCCACTGTATAAAGATAACAGGAATACATGTACTATATGGAAACTTTTCTAACAAATTATGCAGCAAGGTCACATTACACAATTTCTTGGGAAAAAGCAAGGCATTCAGCAAAGGTAAGGCACTCAGGTTTTACCCAAGGAAGTGGAAAGCGATTCAATTCCCTGGATCAAGAGCCCTACATCAGGGGTACATTACATAATACAACAAGCATTATAAACGAATTCCTCATTTGTGTAAATTTAAATTCTGATGTTATTTCATCTCATTATTGTACTGTACAAATACGTACATGTTTCCAAAACTAAGTTCAAAAAGTATTATTCCTATCAATACACAATTGCACAGTATATTCTGTTAAGAAAGCCAATTAACAATGAACATCTTGTTTATTTCACACAACCAAGATGTTCATTACTTGAACCTCAAACTGAGGAACACACAATATCCAAAGATGGCAGCACATTAAATAATTAAGGATTCCTATTTTACTTGAATTCTGCTAAAAGGGGTCAACCTGGAGTGTGTGTGCGCAAAGAGTCAGCACCCTCGTGGCCTTGTCCCCGACAAGTGGATGACCTGATCAATCAGGCTGCTGGTGCTAGCCACACAAAGTCCAATGTAAGCACCACAGCCTGGCTGATCATGCACTGACTTGAGAAAATTATCCAGTTCCTTATTGAAGACAGTGAGGGGTCTGTTAGTAATCCCCTTTATGTATGAAGGAAAGATGTTAGTAAGTCTTGGCCCCTTCATACTTACTGAGTTTTACCTCTCAGTACTCAGTGCACCCTGCTTTTTCATTAAGGGTATTTTGCACTGTCTGCCATGTTTCTTACTTTCAAGGGGAACAATTTGTGAGTAGATTTGGAAACAATCCCTCTACAATATTCAAAGTTTAGATTACAATGTGCCACTCTTGCCTATTTTCCAAGAAGTACAGGTTGAGGGACTTCAAATGCTCCCAATAATTTAGGTTTTCAATAGAATCTATACGAGCAGAGTACAACATTACTCCAGCCTAGAGAGAACAAGTGACAACTGAGTATCATCATTGGCTCAGCATCTCTTGTTCTGAAGGTTTTGGTTATTCAGCCTATCCTTTTCCTGGCTTACTATATTTGGAGATTTGTCATTTGCAAAAAAAAATAATTATTTGAAATTTGGTAAATATATATACGTATATACGTATACTATACAATGGTACCTCAGTTAACGATGGTCCCCAAACTCGCCCTTTTATTTAAGTTTATTTTTTTAAATGCTTTTGTAAGTGTATTTTTGGGGGTCTAAAAGGACTAGTCTATTTTACATTATTCCTTATGGGGATAAATTCGTTTGGTAATGGCACTTGAACAGCATTCTGGAACGAAAAAATATCGTTAACCGAGGTACCACTGTATATATTAATTCTACATTTGTGACCTATTGTTTTACAATATTTGCAGGTTAACAAATCTGCTGCATAATCCCTCCACCACGGGACTTTCCTACAATTTAACCAATTATGTGACACCACCTTGTAAAGTTCATACTTCAAGCATCACTAACCATCCTTTTGCAACAAGGTTAAGGCAAGGCAAGGCAAGGCATCACACTGCATAGGATAATGAAGTCTGTTTGTATGAGCTAGGAGACTTCAGTAGAGCAATGAGGCTATTATGTATTCCACTAAGCATTTAATAGCTAAGACAGCTACACATTGTAGCTGAAATTGTAGCTATAATTGTCTTAGATATGGCTGCCCTAATCCCATTTATTTCTCCCCACTGATAATCACCTACCATTTCAGTTTGTTTTGTTTAAAGCTCGACATCCAGCTCCTTTTCATTACTAACATCCACAATCAATTTTCTCTTATCTTCTGTATTACATCCACACACATTCAAACATCCTAACTTTAAAAAGTCCTTTATAAATTTAGTAATTAAATATAGAAAGGGTTACTAACACCCTTGCTAATAAATAAATTAATAAATGTATTCATAAACAGTAGATTATACAGCCTCTCCTCACTTACCGACAGAGTTCCGTTCTTAACCTTTTCAGGTTAAAACAGCAACTTTGCAGTGTTTTTTCTTATACCTTTTATAGTTGTATTTGCGATTTCTTGGTCTCATTTGATAGAATGGAAGACATATTACAGATATAGAGATGATTTTGATTGGTTTTAGTACTGGAAATGGCTTGAAACTGAGCTCAAAGTAGCGGAAATGTTCAATTTTTGTCGATGTTCAAGAGTAAACAAATGACCTCACACGTCTAATACGCGCCAGTTGGTGGGTCTAATATACGTTCACAAATGTGGTGATATTATTTGTACAATTATTACAATATTGCATAACAGTAAATCTTCCATTTTTTTGGTTTGAATAAATATTCATTATGTGAATAAAAAATAAAAATGGAATTCATTTGTAAAGACTGAAAACGTAACTAGTGAACAGAGGAAATGTTAGTTTAGTGCCAGGAATGCCTGCATTGTTTATTCTGCACCCTATTTTGAAATTGGAATATTTTGAACTTTGAGTTAAATTGGCTAAATTACCAATTTCCAATCACTTTATTTTGTAGTTGAAACAGTTGACTGGGCAATTTCTTGTGCTCAATCAATAGGATAGAAGTAATACTAGTGAAATAGCTAAGAATTTGGTCGACTGGAATAATGTAATTG
Organism: Cherax destructor; assembly: GCA_009830355.1. NCBI lineage: Eukaryota > Metazoa > Arthropoda > Malacostraca > Decapoda > Parastacidae > Cherax > Cherax destructor. The sequence goes on along the minus strand of WNWK01000066.1, from coordinate 753,852 downwards.
GCCTAAAATGGGAGTCAAAGTCGGCAAAATCGCAGATGTGTAAATATGGCTGACACATCAAAATTCACGAGAGCATAATTTCGTCAATTTTCAATCAAATTTCGTACTTTTTGTTTTATTACCTTCAGAAAAAGATTCTCTACCATTTCATAGGAAAAAATAGGATTTTTTTTTAAATTCTTGGACACTGGCGCACCCCTTCCAAAAATGGCCTTGGACCCTGAAAGGGTTAAGACCACGTCGGTAAACGAATTCATCGTTAAGCAAGGAGCATACTATAATGGTAGTGGGTTTGAGTCAACCCCCTCTGATATTGTTTTAATGTCACCTTCGCACCATTTATAACGTTTTTAGTATATTTTTAAATGTTTATACAGTAGAGTACTGTAGTACATAGTACAGTACAGTAATAAAAAGAATAGAGAAAATCAACTCTAATATACAATACTATTTAGGTAAGCATACTGGTCAGTGAGCCCATCATTAAGTCCGAGTTGTCAGTAAACGAGTACATCGCTAAGTGAGGAGAAGTTGTATATATATACGTACCGTATATATAATGTCCCAGGGTCCCATTTGCTCTTATTGCACCACTGACTGTACTTGTGATACTTGTGCTTTAGATGTACCTTTACCTTTGATGAATTCCGAGAGTTTTTCTCCTTCACATACCTGAGCTCGATGTCTTTTGCAGAAGATAAGAAAGGCATTCATGGGGCGACGAGCTGGGTGTGGCGGAGCATCTTCCTGTTGGGGGGCAGCATCTTCCAGAGGTGGGGAGACCACATCATCAAGGTTCCCCTCACCCTCGCCTTCGCCCTCACTCTCACCGCCTGTACGATTCTCCTGAAATATATTAAATCATTAGAATTTTATAATAACATATGTGTGTTCAGTCATATTAAACAATTAGGGATTTTTAATAACATTAATCTTAAACTAAATCAAATCATTCCATAAGCTTTACAGTGTATTAACCTACCGACATCCAATGTCCTATCATCCAAATTTTAAATAATTTCTTCAAAGATTCTACTGAGAAAAATGAAAACAGTTAAAACCCAAATCAATTGCAATGTAATTTATAAGAAAAATTCATGAAATATCTATCTAGTTTCCCATTTGTATTGTGTTCAACTTTTAAGCTTATGTACTCCATAAACACATGCAACAATATGAACAGTATTTGAACACTTAATGCAGCAAAATTAAGCCAAGCAAGTGACTTATCTTTGCAAACACTAAACCAAGTGAAGTCCATATATTAGTTCAGGTGTTTCAATTTAAGGCTTTGCCAAGACTTGAAAAGTCTTGGACTTAAAAGTCTTAGCAGTAAGTTAACCTTTAATTACAAACTGTTGATAAACAGTATATACCCTCATTGTTATAAACTGCCAGTATGCTTTTGGTGCTGAACAAGTGCTAAGTGCTGTATTAAATTCTCAATATACACTAGTATTACAGTATGGATATATACACTGAGAAATTTATCTCTTGGAATGCACATGACATTGTAGTCTTAAAAAAGAAAAAAAGGTACTGAGGCGACCATGATTTGTATTCTGTATTTAAAACATAGAACATTTGAATCACTTATGCACAGTACTGAAGGTGGTGTCCAGTGGTCTCCACAACCTGTTTCAATGAACTCTTTTATTTTACAAATGAAGTGACTTCTGAATTCATCGCCATCACCAGTATGAAGCAACAAATATCATAGATACAATGCATGTTATACCCAAAATCCCCAGTACTGGTATATCACAGTCACCTGGCTATTCAATATTGGCAAAAGAAATACAATACACAGAAATTTATATCAAAATATAAATAAGGTACATCCTTATTAATTCGCAATCGTGTAGTATCTCGAAACACCATAATCTCAAACTGACTTGTTAACTCACATTTACGAGAATTTTCACCATATTAAGGTAGTATGACTTCTGAAAATCATAACTCTGTGCCTGTTAAAGCTACCTGTTATGATAAGCAAAATACACCACTCAGTGTTAAAGGTGTGAAGTGAAAATTAAGCCACGATAAAAAATAATAAGCACACACCTAAATAAATGCAGTCCAACCATTCACTTTACTCTCGAATAATTTTCTTTTCTGTTTTGGAATCTTAATAAATTTGATATGAAGAAATTATATGATCATAATTTAAAAAAAACGGAATCAGAGCCTTTATATATTGGGTCACCAACTATTATGCTATGTGTAATAAATGATATGCAAATTAGTGTTACTTTACAAACTTTTAATGTATAAAGGTTATAACTAAAATGTAATCATTTCAACTGGAGTCACGTACCTAATGATTAACAGACAAGAAATTACTTCTGCATTTCGCTAACTGTCTATTACGTATTTGTAACAAGAAGAAAACTAGGACTGAATAATATTAGGATAATGTGTCAAGAGGAACAGGTCTCCACAGTCGTCTTGGAAATATTTAGGATTATCCTGTTATCCCTACTTATCAGAAAAACTTACGTAAAAACTCATAAAAATAAGGAGTACGCTCATCCAAGGCGGGTCCAATGTTTGCTCACTAATGCACGCAATACTATGTCAGATTTATATGATTCCATGTACTGCTCATGCTCATTAAAAACGTTCCATTATACAGCTATAAATGACGAATGATTTGCTTAATGATATTAAAGCCAATACCCAATAGAGTTAAATTAAACAAAACTAAAAATTATTTAAACACCGGCGTAGCACTAGCAGCGGCAATAATACCTAGAATACAACAAAAAGGAATGTATCTGAGGCAACACCGACAGCCCACATCAGATATGGCAGTAGCAACATCAGATATGGTAGTAGCAACATCAGATATGGTAGTAGCAACTTCAGATATGGCAGTAGCAACATCAGATATGGCAGTAACAAACGTAACGAAAGCTTTAACAATATGAAGAAAAAAAAAAAGAGAGGAGCTTTGGCTGAAACGAAGAGGAGTAAGGCGCGGGACCGCCTGGTTATATAGTGTTGGAGAGTGGTGTAGTAGTGAGGGAGAGGGGGAGTGTGGCGGCGTGGAACGCGGTCACTAACGGTACGACCAGCCCTAAAGCTGTAACCCCTTCCCCCACCCTCTCCAGCCTCCACAATCCATCCTACCTACTACTACACCCTAGTGTTCATGTGCAGCTACTGCCACACCTTCACGTCTAGCATAACCACCAGCATGTCACAACCAGCATTGTCTGCCTTACTTAACCCTTGCTCGCCCCTCCCGCCCGGCACCTCTCCTCCCCAATTGAAACAATGACCGCAGACAGTGCCCCCAACACCACCCCCACGTAAAACCAGCTCAGGTGTGCGCGATTCTTTTTAATTCAACAAAATTAGGTACATGTGCGGCGACACTGCGGGTGTACCTAATATGAATGATTGTAAGATAATTTAGGTGCAGGTACACATAAGTAAAATTATCATACATAGGTTAACATGTGTAAATTACCTAGAATAACCCAAAAAAAGACAGATATGGTAATAACAAAAATCTAGCTGTTTCCTGTCATATTCCATCACTATAGGTTTCATACATGAGGTAAGGTAATCTAACTCAGATGAAAGACTGAGAATGTCGTTAAGCATTCCACTTTAGGTTCAGTAACTATGGAAACTTGAAGTTTTCGTTTCAATAAAGCTACTGAGTTACGGAATTATAATAACTAAATTGCAAACAAATCACAGTACTGGTGGGGCTCGAATTTTAGGTCTCGCCGCCTGTCATGGGTTCAAGCCCCACCCGTCCTGCGATTAGCTACTAAAGTTACTACCGCTTGACTGTGATACCAGCGACTATGTGAGGGTCGGGATGGCTGGGTGCTGGAGAGGTGGTATTAAGGTTTTGCAATCACGTGACTAGTCAGCTAATTTACACTTGTCAGCCATATTGGAAGTGACTTCGCGCAATAAATCCAAGATATATATAATTACGCTGTGAACAATATCTCTCCCTGCACTAGAAAAGATCTGAAAGCAAACAAAAGCCTTTATTCATACTAGTACTTTTGGGATGAATAAAGTCTACGTCGGCGGAAAGTACCTGAGGCTGGTAGACAAAAATAGCATGTTTGATTAACAAAAGGCTTCATAAATTACTTAATGAAGCCTCTTGTAAGTGAAACGTCGTATTTAATAAAAGTCTGTTTTTGCTATACGTATTTTTTTCCCAGTACTTTGTGCACTGGTGTAGTCCCTATAATTATCCATCCATCTATCAAATAATGTGAAGGTTGACGTGATGCTCCATAATATACCGGTATCACCCAAAGCTACACTTATAGCCAATTCGTGACTGCAATTATGCAACATATTGTAATTCCAGTTACTTAATAAAACATCACATTGTACCAGAATGTATAAAATATATATTTTAAATGTTCATTATACAGACAGCTGTATTATTACTAATGATGGTTTTGAGTGTTAGGGGCTTGGACATCCAATTGGCTTGAGCGCGCGCGCGGTTTTAATGACGACGTGTTATTGGATTGTGAGGGATTCGGGGAAACCGGTTATCCGGACTTGAGTCCTGGAGGTGGAAAGTGCAATGCCGGCACTCCTAAGGAGGTATGAGGATGTTGCAGTTCGGAGGGTCATCTTAGCTGTGATGTTAGCACACCTCTGGCAAGACGGTAATTTAATAACAGTGAATAAGTTTCCTCTTTCGAGTCAGTCTACGTCGGTGGGAGACGGCGGCGTGTTCGAAATATTAAATTCATGGAAAGTGCTCGTTATAGAATGCCTGGGAAGAGGTCATCAGGTTTGATCAGAGAAAAGGTATGATAGCTCCAAATTCTTATATTAAGAGCTCTTCACCAAAATCCAGTTACTTCTCTTGAAGGTAATGTTTCTAGTAACTCATTTTTTTTCGCATCACGGCAGAAATCCATCATTCTCGTCTTTCAAAATGCTTGGGGTGCTGTAGAACGTTAAATTGATTTACCAACTATGCCAATTATTGCACCCAACAGCGCAAACATTAACCATCGCAGAGGCTTAGAAACACGAGAGAAATCTCTCATATATGTGCGGTATGTGTAAGTGGTCGTCAATGCTGCTTCACGTCCAAGATGGCTGACAGGCAAAACTTCAATGGAGGTGGAAGATTGCATTGACAGCAGCTGGTTAGACCTCGTTATTACAGGATGTGCATAAATGCGCTCGAAAATATAGAGACGGATGCATCAGAAACCGTACCTATGAAAACAGGCTGCACTTGCACTCTTTAGAAAGGTGTAGAATTAGGGGAGATATGACTGAGGTGTACAAACGGAAGACAGAAATAAGGGGGATATACATAGTGTTGAAAATATCTAACCAAGACAGGACTCGCAACAATGGATTCAAGGTTAGGTTAGGTAAGATTCGTCGGGAAACAGGATAATTGTTTCCTGACGCGGATCTTAGTCATATGATGACCCGCCACTGAAGCTTTTGATCATCTGACCAAGGCCTTCCACTGGCTTATCGGTCCACCCCTTAAGAATTAATATTATTAATAATGGATTTAAGTTGGAGAAATTTGGATTTATAAAAGGATATTGGGAAGTACTAGTTCGGCAAAGCTGTAAATGGACGGAAAAAAAAGCCTATGTAGCGTCACTGAGGCAAGAACTTTGGGTAACTTTAAATATAGGTTGGACGGGTATATGAGTGGATGTGGGAGAACTTGATGTGGACCTGCCTAGCATGGGCGAGTTGACCTGCTGCAGGTTCCCTCGTTCTTATGTTTTTATAAATTGCAAACTACCTCCAAACTACTCTCTCATTATTCCCATTTTAGAATAAAATTAAATTAAAATAATGCCCACATAACCAAGCCGTCATCCACCATAAAAGACCACATGTTTCAAACTCTTTAATTGATCACTTTTATAAGAATTCCAAAGGCAATGTTACAACACACACTACACCAAGAAATTAAAAAAAAAATACATTCCCTTAAATTCAAGATAAGTCGCCTTAATGAACGACTGTCAAAGCCTGCTACGTACCAGGACCAGAGTTCGAGTCCCCATCCATTCTTTTGTTAATACCCTGCCATACACATTACGTTAATATTCTAGATATTCTCGTCAATATATTCCTCCGTCATCCTCTTCACAACTACACTCAGAATTCCACTTAAAATCCTAAGCTGTTATACAATACTATATTTTGTTACAAACAAAATTATATTCGTGGGGAGCACTAAATCCGTAGGACTTAAACAGTGCCTGAAAAATGGAAGTTAGTCATGCTTGATCAAAGGAATGGGTGAATAGCTCCAATTCCTTACTCAAGAACCCTTCACCGGTATCAAGACATCTTTCAAGACACACAAGCATGGGAATGTTCACGTAATGCATATTGTGATAAGGTGTCTGTACAGATGTTTTCGCTCTGTCGCCCCACATGGAATGTGACGGATATAAGAGAGAGAGATAGAGAGAGAGAGAGAGAGAGAGAGAGAGAGAGAGAGAGAGAATGAGTGAGTGAGTTTGGTTGTAGATCTCCAACTGAGGTTCTCCTCAGCAGTTAAGAAATGAACAGGAAACTAGGGTCAATAAGTCAGGTGTAGGCTACATCATCTATGTGTTGGTCTGGGCAACACTGACGGTCGAGTTGCAGATGAGTGGAGTCATGTATTAGTCATCAAGAATAAACAATAGAAATTCATAGTATAGAGGAAATCAACTCACACGTCAAAGTATATATAATACTTGTCACTGCTGTTTCTCATCCTCATAGCAAACATAGATAAAAACACCCAGCACACTTTTGTATCATCATTTGCAGATGACACTAAAATAAGCATGAAAGTCACTACGGTAGAGGACACTGAAAAATTACAGGAGGACATAAGCAGGGTCTTCCAATGGGCAGTGGAGAACAACATGACGTTCAATGGTGATAAGTTTCAGCTGCTTAGGTATGGAAAAATGAAGAACTCAAAAGGAACACTATATACAAAACGCAAGAGGGTCACCATAGAACGAAAGGAACACGTAAGGACTTGGGAATAATTATGTCTGCTGATCTGTCGTTTAAAGACCATAACAAGACAAAGATCACAACAGCCAGGAAGATGACGGGTGGGTATTGAGAACTTTCAAAACAAGGGAAATAATGCCGATGGTGACACTATTCAAATCGCTAGTGCTCCTCACTTAGAATACTGCTCAGTGCTGACGGCCCCGTTCAGGGCAGGAGAAATAGCAGAGCTGGAACAAATCCAGAGATCGTTTACGGCTCACATTGAGCCATTGAAACATCTAAATTATTGGGAACGCCTTCAAGTCTTGAACATGACTCATTGGAGCGGAGGAGAGAGAGATACATGATAATATATACATGGAAAGTACTTGAGGGCCTGGTCCCAAATCTGCACACTGCCATAACAACATACTGGAGTGAGAGATATGGGAGAAAGTGTAAAATAAACCCAGTGAGGAGCAGGGTGCGGTGGGGACAATACGGGAGCACTGTATTAACATCCGGGGTCCCAGACTATTCAACATCTTACCAGAAGATATCCGAAACACGGCTGGAACCAGTGTAGAAGCCTTCAAGAGGAAACTGGACAAATATCTTCACCAGGTGCCAGATCAACCAGGCTGTGATGGATATGTGGGGCAGCGGGCCTCCAGCAGCAACAGCCTGGTTGACCAGGCAAGCACCAGACGAGCCTGGCCCATGGCCGGGCTCAGAGAGTAGATACTCTCGAAACTCTTCAAAGGTATATCAAAGGTAAGGTGACACTCATGTAAAAAAAAAAAATACGTCAAGCTTTTCCTTGGGAGATTTCAAAATTGACTTTATCGAGTAAACTCGATAAAGTAAAAGAAGAACAAGTTAACTAACACTTTGGATATCCAAAATCATTTATCTTAGACTGAAGGAAGCTAATTGAAGTTTTTACACTAACTTGACACAATGTTATCAATTGTTTTTCATCGAGGGGTATACCAAAACAGGAGCAGTATGGTTCTACCCCAACAAACTAGGGAAAATCTTCGCCAAAAATAAAAAAAATAAGGATCAGTAATGCTTGAGACACCCAACCTTATACCTTTGATATACCTTTGAAGAGTTTCGAGAGTATCTACTCTCTGAGCCCGGCCATAGGCCAGGCTCGTCTGGTGCTTGCCTGGTCAACCAGGCTGTTGCTGCTGGAGGCCCGCTGCCCCACATATCCATCACAACCTGGTTGATCTGGCACCTGGTGAAGATATTTGTCCAGTTTCCTCTTGAAGGCTTCTACACTGGTTCCAGCCGTGTTTCGGATATCTTCTGGTAAGATGTTGAATAGTCTGGGACCCCGGATGTTAATACAGTGCTCCGTATTGTCCCCACCGCACCCCTGCTCCTCACTGGGTTTATTTTACACTTTCTCCCATATCTCTCACTCCAGTATGTTGTTATGGCAGTGTGCAGATTTGGGACCAGGCCCTCAAGTACTTTCCATGTATATATTATCATGTATCTCTCTCTCCTCCGCTCCAATGAGTACATGTTCAAGACTTGAAGGCGTTCCCAATAATTTAGATGTTTCAATGGCTCAATGTGAGCCGTAAACGATCTCTGGATTTGTTCCAGCTCTGCTATTTCTCCTGCCCTGAACGGGGCCGTCAGCACTGAGCAGTATTCTAAGTGAGGGAGCACTAGCGATTTGAATAGTGTCACCATCGGCATTATTTCCTTGTTTTGAAAGTTCTCAATACCCACCCCGTCATCTTCCTGGCTGTTGTGATCTTTGTCTTGTTATGGTCTTTAAACGACAGATCAGCAGACATAATTATTCCCAAGGTATCATCCGTGGTCCCAGACTATTCAACTTATCACAAAATATCAGAAACAATGCTGAGACAAGTGTAGAAGTCTTCAAGAGGAAACTGAACAGATCAACCAGGCCGTGATGGATATGTGGGGTAGTGGGACACTGGCAGCAACAGCCTGGTTGACCGGGTAAACACCAGACGAGCTTGGCCCATGGCCGGGATCCGGGAGTACTCTCTCGGAACTCATCAAAGGTATATCAAAGGTAAAAGGAAAGTTCAGCCTTATTCCAGCATATAAAAACCCTATTATAAACTGGAAAGCAGCAAATACTACACATAAAACCAAGATCAATCAAGAGACCCTTGAGGGGTGAGCGAAGTGGGGATAGGGGAAGAATAGGCTGGTGAGAGGGAAGTTATGAGTGGGAAAGATAGTACCAGGGCTTAACCCAGTAGCTTAAAACGATCGTGGTGCTGGTGACTGGTTTGGCGAAGAGGACTGATAAGGCATGGGTTGGGTGAGCGCCGATAAACGCACCTGCGCAAGGTACCTGTGAGAAAATCCATAGGTGGGGTATGAGGATGGAAAAAATATTTTAGACTATTTACTTCCAACGGGGTATGGCGATAAATGGAAGGGGAGAAGATTTTAAATGGTACGTCTTTAAAGGTCCACGCCTGTTAAGACAGGCTAACACACAAAACCATCTGCCAGTTCAAAAGAAAACTAATTGAGTCAAGACCAAACCTTATCAAAAGGACAAAGGACACTAGTTGCTACTGCTAAATGTGAACTAGAAAAAAAATACACTAGAACCCAGGTAATTTGACTCGAGAATGAAGGAGAGCTTACGGAAATTGACAAGTCTGTGAATTATGGAACAAACGATTCAAAGATCTCAATGGAAACTGGAGCAATGCCTGAAATCCTAGGGAAAAGGGTACACCAACAGGTACTGAACACGGTAAACACAACAAGGGAAAACGTAAAAGTTAAAAAAAAAAAGATGGAGTTGGATACATCAAAGGAAGGGGGATCCAACAAGGTGTCAACAAGGATTTTACGAGAGGGAGCAGAAGCATTGTCCGAACAAGTAGCAAAGTCTACAACAAGTCAGAGAACACGGGACGGTTGCCAGCGATCTGGAAAACGCAGAGGATGACAAATATGATGCAAATGGTTTAGAAACCGACAAGTTGAAGAATTAGACACTTTTGCAACATAAGGGAATCTTTATTATGGAAACGTTTCGCCAACAAGTGGCTTCCATAATGAAATACAGTGAAGAATGGTAAACAAATCACTTCTCTGCACATATGCTGCACATTTCTTAAGATTGATGGACTGAACACATCGACTCAAGGCTGAGGAAATGAATACCTCAAACTGCTTCTCATCTTCCACCATTCATCTCTGAACCGGACTGAGGAAGCCAATTGGTCAAACGCTTCCACAATACAGATTCCCAAATGTTGCAAAGTTGATCCCATGCATCAAAAATCTTTCCTACGATAATAGACTGATGGCACTGAATCTGCACTCTACAAAGGCGTAGAATTTGGGGATAAGATTGAGCTATATGTATGGAAAACACGAATAAAGGGTTAGTAAATAACGTGCTAAAATATCCAACCAAGTTACAGGACTGCAGCAATGGGTTCAAGTTGGAAAAATTTAGATTTAGAAAGGATATAGGAAAGTACTGGTTTGGTAGAGAGTGAGTGAGTGGGAGAGAGAGAGTTGTAGATGAGTGGAACAAACTCCGAGTGGAAGTAAATGGTATAAAATACCGACACAATTTAAAAATAAACACATAAGCAGTATAATGAGATCCTTTACTGACAACGTTTTGCCCACACAGTGGGCTTTATCAAGTCACAAACAGATCTTAAACTCCCGAGTAGTGACATTGAAGCTATAATCTTGCGTAGCTTTAAAAATAGATCAGACAAGCACATAAGTTGTGGAAACGTTTCGCCAACAAGTGGCTTTCTCAGTCCGGTAGAGAAGAATGGTAGAAGAGGAGTTTGAGGTGATCAGTCCCTCAGCCTTGAGGCGATGTGTCCAGTCCAATGTTGATCAAAGTACAGTAGATGCACGAAGACGGGGCTATATACTGAGACAGGTGAGGTGAAGCAGTCAGAGGCGGTGTCACCATGGGAGAAATCCACAGGTGCAAGCAGATCATGCCTATAGGTTACGCAAGATGTTACTGTGACTGACAGGTTTCGTAGATAAATGTTTCAGAGAACCAACAAGTTGATGAGACATTTGTGCAATACTTGGGTACCTTTACTGTGGAAACGTTTCGCCAACAAGTAGCTTCCGCAATCCGGTACAGAGATGAATGGTGGAAGATAAGGGTGTAAGATAATTCAGTCCCTCAACACGTGGCCATCATAATATACCTTAAAACACTAATCTCAAATACCCGACAATTATAATTCTCTTGGTTCGAATTATAACAATGGACAAATCATAACAGGAAATGGAGCACTGCTGTAGGCCTGCTGACCCGTGCCTGGCGGATCAGTACCTCACTCCACTCATCTGAAATTCTATTGTGAAATAAGCGTTTCTTGACCTGACGTCCAACTTCTATGATATGAGGTGTTGACATTTATCCTACACTAACAAGGCCCCTACTAATTCACGGTATCTGCTGAAGAGGACCTCAGCTGATGGTTTCTGAAATATGTAGGGAATTATTTTCCTTTACCTTTTTCTTTCAACATGTGGGTTTTCTCACAACAGTGACAAATGTTCATTACACTCCAACAACTCAAATAATCAACTACGCATGAACTATAACATTAGAAAGTGAATAATTATCAAAAGCGTCAAATTAAATGAAACGGACACGACACTTTTAGGTTAGGCAGTACTGAAATTTTCGCCAAGAAAATATCTTTGACAATTAAACCAAAGAATATATATGCTAGGCTTTAACCGCCAGGTACATAATCTAGCAAGCTTCCTTGCACCTCTGCTCGCTCAGCAGTAAAAATAGGTATCAAGCATTAGTCTAAGACATTGCGGGTCGCATTCTGGGGGAAAATGGTATGCGAATGACACCGCTTTGCAAAATGTGAGGAAATCCTCACTTTTGGAAGTGTTCATGTGTTCTTTAAAAGGTAATGCTTAGTGTGATAGCTATGGAGGTAATCGAAAGATTATAAGAGGAACATAATAGGTTCTGAAACTCTCTGGGCCACATTTTCTTACTTGAGCCGTTTACAAAAACCAATGTATTCTGTGACAATATTATATTCGTGAGGAAGGGTCACACACAGTCTGAAGGAATGGGAGGCAATCAGGTTCGATCCAAGGGTAGCGCAGATTCAATTCTTTGGATCAAAGTTGATGCGGGGTATCTAATAGTGATAATAAAGCAAGCAAACTTTGAGCGGGACACGTGTGTGAGACTTTTCAGCACTAAAGGGAGTAATATTTACCCGCACTTAGTAACCCTCGGTTCCATCTAATTTATAATAGTCAGCGAACAACTCAGCCAATTCACGGCTTTACTCGTGATAATTTACTAGAAATGTTATGATTATCGTTGTATGTGGTAATTGTTTCAATGATGTCCTTATAATTTCCGCTAAATCGGTAAAGTTAACGTCCAAAATGGTAATTCCGCTGAAAAAGCAACTGTAGCCCTGCTAGAAGGAAATACTTAAAGTTGCAGTAGTTAATGATTCCACAGTGGGATGCCGGACAACACCACCACCCTTATAGTCTCTCAGTTCGTCCTGATGGATTTCATTATCTAAACTCATCCTGTGTGATGGAGTGTGCCAGAAAAACCATTATGCATGATAAGCATTATATTTCCTAAATATACTTCTTGCTGCAACTTCTTAAAATGTCGATAAGATCATGGTAGCTACATAATGTGGTTGTCTAATTTTCTTAAAAAAAAAAAAAAAAAACCTACGGTTTACCAGACACCCAATGGTATGCCCAATTAAAAGTACACCTTAGAAAAAAAACACTAGTAACAGCACAGCACGACAGACTGCATATTTTTATAATACGTCTGATTTTTATATATAATTAAGACAGTTTCTTAAGAATATGTAAGCAGAATAGTTGTAAAAACCAAAGAATTCCCATTTTCAGAAATCAGACGATGCCGGCGAGGGTAACCTAGCGGAGGAAGGAAGTTTCTCATCAGGTAGCACTATGCACACTGCATTGTATGTTGCAGTTTGTACATGCTAGTAATCACCGCTAGGTATCCCCCACTTATATTATCCGGTCAACAGCAGGTACCTACACGCCTAGGGAAGGGGAAGCAAGTGCAAGCGTACTGGGAGGCAGGTGGCTGGTACCCCCCAACTCTTACCACAACAGCCGCCATCATGCTCCCGACATGCTCTTCCTCTCAAACCTTACCACACGATAATTGAATTGGCAGTCTAATTTCAAACATACTATAGTATAAAAGTTAAGGCTCAGAGGCTTTTGATGGAGTAATCAAACGAGCATAATAAGGTAGTCGAGCGAGAGGTACAAGGCAAAACAGGAAAGGTTTTTGTCGGGTGAATATCAAGGTTAGCTAGGGTGAGTGATCTCTGAGCCACCACCGACACCACACCACCACCACCTTCGTCGTCGCCACCACCGCCGCCATCGTCACTGTCACCACCACCGCCATCGCCTCTCCATGCTAGCATGCAGACAATGTCACACAAGCGCAAAGACTCATGACTACTCACCAGAAATTAACAAACTTGAATACCAATGAGAGGTGCTAGGAGTGCACTGGGTCGTACGGATGGGACAAGGTACCGAAGGCACAAAGATGTTGCAAAGACAGTTATATGTTTCGATAACTTGTACTTCTAAGGAAGAATCTAGAGGCATACAACATAGCTCTCCCCTCAACAACCCACGACCAAACACCTTAACCAGACTCGCATTTTCCACACACCCCAAAACACCATTATCCACATACCACAATACCCTCTGCCCCTACCATCAACGACGCAACAATTCCACCCAGCCTGACGGATAACTACCAACTTCCAGGAGTAAATTTGAGCCACCAGCAGCAACGATACTAGGCCACTCATAAGAATGGTTAAATGTTATAATTTCCTGCCATTATCAAAGAGGATTCTTGTATCATTAGATGAAAGGTATACATTGCCAACAAGTAGATGAATAAAACACGTGCAACATCTGGGTTGCACACCTGCTGCAAAGGCGAAACGTCCCAATAAGATACCATTATATATATATATATATATATATATATATATATATATATATATATATATATATATATATATATATATATATATATATATATATTACACTTCAGTGCATCCGCAGGGTTTATACTGAAGCAAGAGTTCAGGAGAGTTTGAAGGCTAACTACATTATGGCACATAACCTTGAATACAGAGTGGAGGCATGATACATTTATCTCATTCACATCAAAATTACACTCGATGGCAGTCACCCGGAGTAATCAACTCTGATGAGAACAACTTGCCACACATTGCCTCTAAAGTGTTGTTTATTACTTAGATTCAAGAGTTTATTCATATATATATATATACACATGTACGAAAAACTGATGTTTTACACTTTCCTGAATGTAAACTGTGTAAAGATGGCGTTGTGTGTGTTGGGAGGGGGGAGGTACGCGCGTGCCCTGCCTCTTTGACATCTCTGATCGGCATCACCGACCTCTGGTTTCAAGGGGTCTTATCATATACTCTTGAAGCCTCATCAGGTCATTCCAATTTTCAACCACCCCGAGAGTACAAAAAAATATTATTAGTATATACCTATGACTTATTTGTGTCTTCATCTTCGATTAGTGTCCCCTTGATCCCGGTCCTTATTCATACACTCTGTCCCTAGCAACCCTGTTAGTTTCTCTCAAGATTTTATACGTTAAAAATCTTGTCCCTCTTGTCCTTCTATTCTCTAAGTTCCCTTAACTTCTCTTCATAGTGCATTCCTCTCAGTTCTGGTACTAGACTGACTGCAAACCTTCGGAACTTTTCCAGTTTTTACACGTGTGGGCTCCATGCTGGGGCCGCGTGCTCAATGATTGGCCAAACATACACTCAGTGGCCACTTTATTCGGTACAACTGTACACTTGCTCATTAATTCAAATATCTAATTAGCCAATCATATGGCAGTGCCTCAGTACCAAATTTTTTAGCATGCAGACATGATTAAGAGGTTCAGCTGTTGAGCAGACCAAACATCAAATTGGGTAAGAAATGTGATCTAGTGACTTTGACCGTGGATTGAATGTTAGTACCACCTTTGATACACATTTGATGAGTTTCGAGAGTCTTTCTACTCCCGGATCCCGGCCATGGCCCTGGCTCGTTTGGTGCTAGCCTGGTCAATCAGGGTGTTGCTGCTAGAGGCCCGCTGCCCCACATATCCAAACAGCCTGGTTGATCTGGCACCTGGCGGCGGTTCTGTGAGCGAAGACGCCTTAATGACAGGTCAAAGGAGAATGACCAGACTGATTCAAGACAACAGGAAATTGACAATAACTCAAATAACCATGACTTACAACAGTGATATGCAGAAGAGCATCTCTGAATAAACACATGGAACCCTAAGTAGATGGGTTACAGTAGCAGACCACACCGGGTTCCACTGTCCGCTAAGGACAGAAAACTGAGGCTACAGTAGGCACAGGCTCACGAAAACTTAAACAGTTGAAGACTGGAAAAACGTCTCCTGGTCTGATATATCGTGATTGTTGCTGTGACACGCAGATAGTAGGGTCAGAATTTGATGTAAACCTTTGAAATGTGTTAGAAAGGGAGATTTGCAGCATGAACGTGCAACAGATCTGCAGCAACTGCGTAACTAGAATCTCTAAGGAATGTTTCCATCATCTTGTTGAATCCATGCCACGAAGAATTCAGGCTGTTCTGGGGGCAAAAGGGGTCCCTCCCCAGGACTAGAAGCATGTACCTAATAAAGTGACCATTGTTTGTATATCAATGCCACCATTATTTTTGTCTCAGGACATATTTCTGATATACCTTTGAAGGCTTTCGAGTTTTCCTACTCTCACAGTCCCTTTCCATGTTTCCTAGTTCTTCAAATATCCATATTATATATCAATAACAACACAGCGACTAGCCGAGGGATCGAACCCTTGTTATTTTAGCCCACCTCATGGTGAGTGAAAATTCCACAACGTTCTAACCCACGGGACCATACAATCCTACATGAATCACGCACCCACCAGAACTAGGTGTTGTACCGTGATCCGAGGACATTCTCTAGTTATAACTAGCGAATGGTACTGCTGAGTAGTTTTTAAAAGTGATGGTGTGTTTTGGGATATTTGTCTGTCCAGTAACTAAACAATGACTCTTAACTGGATTTAAACTTTTAAAGCCGGCGTTAATGGTAGGTTCTAATTGGTTTTGGGCTGCAAGTGCCAATTTACAATTTTTACTGGAGAAAATGGATATAAAAGTTTCGAAATGGTTTTGGGAGAGTGCAGGTGCCAATTTACACTTTATTGAAAAAAATGGAATACAAGTTTCTGTACAGCAACTTGTGGATACCTTTTCTAAATCTTCAAAACTTCAACGCTGATATTTAACTGTATAAAAAAAAAACCTATGCCGCACTCTGCATTATCCCTTTTACATGCATTGAGGTAGAAGAGGCTGAGTTTATGGGACACGGGGTCACACACCAACCCAAACACATCTGGTGTTTGTTATGATGAGAATGATTCTCGCGTAGTTCTTACAAGTTCTCACAATCTTGTACTCATGTACTGAAGCGAAAAAACCGGTTGATAACGAAATTTAATATAAACAATGTCATTTTAGGGTAATGGTCAAAAAACATACATCTACAGAAATTCCCCAAGAACATACGTAAAAAATCTTTATTATAACCCACAGAAGAAGAAAGATTCTCAAATACAGTCTTAATAGCACGTGATTAAGTACATATAACGTGCGGTTGTTTGTACTTAAGAAACACAAGTGAAGTGTTTGTTACAGTGCTTGTTCCTTAAGAAACACAACAGTGAACAAGTGGCTGCTACAGTGCTTGTTCCTTAAGAAACACAACAGTGAACAAGTGGCTGTTACAGTGTCTGTTCCTTAACACAACAGTGAACAAGTGGTTGTTACAGTGTCTGTTCCTTAAGAAACACAACAGTGAACAAGTGGTTGTTACAGTGTCTGTTCCTTAAGAAACACAACAGTGAACAAGTGGTTGTTACAGTGTCTGTTCCTTAAGAAACACAACAGTGAACAAGTGGTTGTTACAGTGTCAGTTCCTTAAGAAACACAACAGTGAACAAGTGGTTGTTACAGTGTCTGTTCCTTAAGAAACACAACAGTGAACAAGTGGTTGTTACAGTGTCAGTTCCTTAAGAAACACAACAGTGAACAAGTGGTTGTTACAGTGTCTGTTCCTTAAGAAACACAACAGTGAACAAGTGGTTGTTACAGTGTCTGTTCCTTAAGAAACACAACAGTGAACAAGTGGTTGTTATAGTGTCTGTTCCTTAAACACAACAGTGAACAAGTGGTTGTTACAGTGTCTGTTCCTTACACACAACAGTGAACAAACGTTGTTACAGTGTCAATCCTTAAGAAACACAACAGTCAACAAGTTCCAGGTTACAAAAGATCTTCCAGAGTTGAGACATGAATGATTAACGAAGCAAACACCGGCAATACCTTCGTTGCAAGACCAGGAAAAACTTGAAACCGTCTAAATGGATTACAGTGAACACCTGGCAGCGAGACTAGCTCCTGTCTCGCGATTACCGACAGAGAATCACGCCTCCACCACACCTACTGAATGACGTGCTTAATAATAATAATAATTAATAATAATAATTAATAATAATAATTAATAATAATATAATAATAATTAATAATAATAATAAAAACAATAATAATAATTAATAATAATAAAAATAATAATAATTAATAATAATAATACAAACAATAAAATAAAACGAAGACAATGATAAATACAATAATAATGATAAAACGAAAACAATGACAACATAATGATGATAATAAAACAATACTACTAATACAAATAAAATGACGAAAAAATAATAAAACGGAAACAAAATAATAATAATAAAAACTGAAATAATAATAATAATATTTCAGCTCACAAAGGATATGAGAAGAGAAAGACTGAATTTTTCTGAGTAGGACAAACCCTGAGGGCACAAACACAGAGGATGTAATCTTTCACACATCCTGTCATCAATACTGTCATCCTGTTCTCAACGCTGTCATCCTGTTCTCAACGCTGTCATCCTGTTCTCAACGCTGTCTTTCAGTTCTCAACGCTGTCATCCTATTATTTTCAAGATTGATGGACTGATTACATCAGTCTCTGTACTGGACTGATGAAGCCACTGTGTGGCGAAACGTTTCCTCATTAAAGATACCCAAGTGTTGTACATGTGTCTAATTTATCAACTTGTCGGTTCTCTGAACCATTCATCTACATTACTGTCATCCTCTTCTCAACACTGTCATCCTCTTCTCAACACTGTCATCCTCTTCTCAACACTGTCATCCTCTTCTCAACACTGTCATCCTCTTCTCAACACTGTCATCCTCTTCTCAACACTGTCATCCTCTTCTCAACACTGTCATCCTCTTCTCAACACTGTCATCCTCTTTCAACACTGTCATCCTCTTCTCAACACTATCATCTCTTTCAACACTGTCATCCTTTCTCAACACTATCATCCTCTTCTCAACACTGTCATCCTCTTCTCAACACTGTCATCCTCTTCTCAACACTATCATCCTCTTCTCAACACTGTCATCCTCTTCTCAACACTATCATCCTCTTCTCAACACTGTCATCCTCTTCTCAACACTGTCATCCTCTTCTCAACACTGTCAACCTCTTCTCAACACTGTCATCCTCTTCTCAACACTGTCATCCTCTTCTCAACACTGTCAACCTCTTCTCAACACTGTCATCCTCTTCTCAACACTGTCATCTCTTCTCAACACTGTCATCCTCTTCAACACTGTCATCCTCTTCTCAACACTGTCATCCTCTTCTCAACACTGTCAACCTCTTCTCAACACTGTCAACCTCTTCTCAACACTGTCATCCTCTTCTCAACACTGTCAACCTCTTCTCAACACTGTCATCCTCTTCTCAACACTGTCATCCTCTTCTCAACACTGTCATCCTCTTCAACACTGTCATCCTCTTTCAACACTGTCATCCTCTTCTCAACACTGTCATCCTCTTCTCAACACTGTCATCCTCTTCTCAACACTGTCATCCTCTTCTCAACACTGTCATCCTCTTCTCAACACTGTCATCCTCTTCTCAACACTATCATCCTCTTCTCAACACTGTCATCCTCTTCTCAACACTATCATCCTCTTCTCAACACTGTCATCCTCTTCTCAACACTATCATCCTCTGTGAATGAATGGTTCAGAGAACCGACGAGTTGGTAAATTAGACACATATGCAACACTTGGGTATTTATTGAGGAAACGTTTCGCCACTGTGTGGCGAACGTTTCTCAATAAAGATACCCAGTGTTGCATATGTGTCTAATTTACCAACTCGTCGGTTCTCTGAACCATTCATTCACATCCTGTCTGACACTGCAACATCTTGGTATCTTAATACAGGGATATCTTCGCTTGCCTATTCCTTGGGCACGACCTACTTCCACATTGAACAAATGTGACACCTCCTACAACTGCTGCACCTCTCCTGTCTACAGTATATAGCTCCCTCTGCTCATATGCTGTTATTCTATTCAAGATTGATGGACTGACAACATCTACTCAAGATTGAGGGCCTGACAACCTCACACTCCTCCTGTTCTTCACGATTCTCCTTTGTATGGACTGATGAAGCCACTGTGTGGCGAAACGTTTCCTCAATAAAGATACCCAAGTGTTGCATATGTGTCTAATTTACCAACTATCATCCTCTTCTCAACACTGTCATCTCTTCTCAACACTGTCATCTCTTTCAACACTATCATCTCTTCTCAACACTGTCATCCTCTTTCAACACTATCATCCTCTTTCAACACTGTCATCCTCTTCTCAACACTGTCATCCTCTTTCAACACTGTCAACCTCTTTCAACACTGTCATCTCTTCTCAACACTATCATCTTTCTCAACAATGTCATCCTCTTTCAACACTGTCATCCTCTTTCAACACTGTCATCTCTTTCAACACTGTCATCCTCTTCTCAACACTGTCAACCTCTTTCAACACTGTCATCCTCTTTCAACAATGTCATCCTCTTCTCAACACTGTCATCCTCTTCTCAACACTGTCATCCTCTTCTCAACACTGTCATCCTCTTCTCAACACTATCATCCTCTTCTCAACACTATCATCCTCTTCTCAACACTGTCAACCTCTTCTCAACACTGTCAACCTCTTCTCAACACTGTCATCCTCTTCTCAACACTGTCATCCTCTTCTCAACACTGTCATCCTCTTCTCAACACTGTCATCCTGTTCTTCGTGATGTTCCATTTTATTATTAACAAAGCACTACAACCTCATGGTTATTCACCAACGTAAACATAATTCGGTACAAACATTGCTATAAATAGCAATGTGTTGCTCTCGTTACCAATTCACTCAACATTACATGATCATAATCACAAAGCAAATAAAACTTCATTTTTTTTTACATTGTGTAATCCATTTCCATAAAACGTCCCACGTCGTCATCCAGGAGCGAGAGTAAATTTAGACGAATTTGAAAAAAAAAAAAAACAGGATTGTAGTTTACACGTTGGACTACGTTCGTCCAGCAGTAACAGTAAGGTTGATCAGGCCTTGATTCACCGGGAGGTCTGGTCTGTTTTGAAGCTAAAAAAAACTTAGGCTGAAGCTTAAATCTTGGGTAGATTGAAATATAGGTTAGATAAATACACGACAGAGAGGTTGGATTTGGGTGGGACTTGTATTGGGTTATCAGAGTTTATTCCTTGGGTAACATTGATAAAAGTACTTTTAGTGGGTTTGGGTTTGATAAGAACTTGCCGGCAGGCCTGCGGCAGTGGTCCTCCTTTCGACTGTTCTTATGGGACCGGGTCGCGCGGGTGTTGTTGATCCTGGAAGTGTTCAAGCATCCTTCAGGTATTCAAACCAAAGGATGGAGGTGTCAGGGGTAGTAGGTTGTTAGGATAATCCATGCAACCTTGTCATCACGGTAAGGTTACCACGCATAGGCAGGGTCGTCTTGTAGTTAACACCGCCATCCTGTCGTTAACAACGACATCCTGTTTTTGTGCATATCTGTATGTTATTTTTCCCCCCCTCACTTTCAGTGCTTGTGGTGAGGCTTCCCAGAATGTCTTGCCGAATAAACCGACCTACCTATGATGTCGTGCCGAATAAACCGACCTACCTATGATGTCGTGCCGAATAAACCGACCTACCTATGATGTCGTGCCGAATAAACCGACCTACCTATGATGTCGTGCCGAATAAACCGAACTCTTAAAATTATTTTCCAAAAAAAAATATTTCACGGGATAATATATATATATTTTTTTTCATTGACAATGATATATAGATTTTTTATCGTTGGACCAAAACTAACTTAGAAACCTCACCTAACCTCACTTTCAATTAAAGTCATTGTTTTTAGCTAAATTTTGTATATCATAGGTCAGTTTACATATATTTAATTTAGCAGAGTTATGGTGAAAACAATTTTCACTCTGGCTATTTGACAGAAAACGGACTTTCCGAATAAGCCAAACTGACCCGTACGGTTCATCTGGCACGACAACCACACACACAACGTACGCGCGTGTTCGCGTGCGCGCGCGCGTATGCGTGCATGCGCACCTATCTGTGGCTACAGAGGTCGAGTCTCAGCTCCTGGTCCCGCCTGTCAACTTGCCGCTTACCAGATTCACTCCCTCCTAGCCTGTATGGAGTCTGCCTCCAGCACTTCATCACCGAGATCATTGCACTTTCCGACAACC
Source organism: Cherax destructor (assembly GCA_009830355.1). NCBI lineage: Eukaryota > Metazoa > Arthropoda > Malacostraca > Decapoda > Parastacidae > Cherax > Cherax destructor. The sequence goes on along the minus strand of WNWK01000066.1, from coordinate 732,064 downwards.
CTGAGACTGAAGAAATAATTCCTGACATCCCCATGACTCAGCTGAGACTTTACGTCATGATAATATCAAGGCCGGTCCTCGTTTCCTTTAGCGTCAGTTTAAACTGCTCAAGTCTCTTCCGGTAAGGAGTGTGTACTTACGTATTTGTAGTCAAGTTTGTGAGGGGGGAGGCGGGGGAAAGGTCTGGGGGATGGTGTTAATGGCAAAGGCCATATAGAGGTTGGGCGTCATGCTTGGGAGACTAGCAGCATCTCTCACTGCCACACAAACTTACCACCTTCCACCACAAGCCACGGTGGCGCTTTCAATCTCACATCTGATTCGTATTCAAATATTTTAGGTCATTACAAGATATTTTTTAAAGCAAAGTATATTAGCTATAATGCGGCTGACAGTATTAGCTGTAATGAGCTTGACTGGCTAATATTGATAGCTGATGAGGCTATCTAGCAGTTTACTCCACCCGTCTAAAATTACTGTTAAACCAGTACTTCCCAATGTCATACACAAATAACCCGCCCATAGGAGAGAGAGGAGCTTACGACGACGTTTCGTGACTTTGTGACTTTGTAAATGGTTCAAGTCGGGTTATTTGTGTATTGTTCCAGTCACGGCATTGTGCCTTTCTGTTATTTCCAATGGCATTCATAAATCTAAATTTCTTACAATTTTGTATCCAATTTCTTTATACCCACATCACCCTGTCTTAAATGTCCATATCCCCTGTCTAGGGTTGAGCTCACTGGTGACAGCATTGCAAGCTGAATGATATGGGTCGCATCCAAGGAAAAAAAATGTTAGATAACTACAATCCTTCTGTAATGTCACATCCTGTGATCAACCAGGCTGTGACGGACCAGCAGCAACAACCTGAAGGACCAGGAGGCGTGCTACAGTATCGGGGGTTCGATTCCCGGCCAGTCGCAGGTTTGAAATATAAGATATATATATATATATATATATATATATATATATATGATATCCTGCTAGTGTTCTTCCCTGGGTCTGATGTGCCTGCAGTGGTTTTCAACCCACCATCTTAAGAAAGTGTTTGTAATATAAACAAAGTCAATATGTCATTGAATGAATGAAGTGTGATCATGAAACTCCTCAACCCTCAGTGTCTTACCTGGAAACACTGATAACATTTAGTGAATAACACTTAAAGTGGAGCCGTAATGTGATACTCTCAACATTGCTCCTAAATAAGCATCCAATTTGTCTAAGGGAAAACAGTTTTCGACATTATAAATCCTCTCCTGTTATCAACAGAGGCGGAACAGTATTTGTTATATCCACTAGTGTTTCGTATAGCGCCATTACAGCTACTTCATTTTCCAAATCATATTGCAGAATATTATTATGATAACGATACATTTCACTACATTTCTACTAGAGTAATGGCGCTAGCTAGTATCCGTGGGCTTTATTAATAACCCCAGGTTCTTATCTAGTTGACAACACAGGTTGTCTTCTCCATTACCACGACTACAAGTGTTTCCAGTTCGTAAGAGTTCGTTTATTTCTGTTTCGGCTTAGTTTCAATATTTTGACAACATTATGTTTTATAAAAACGTCCCGTAGTCATATGGTCTTCTTGCATTGCGTCATACGTACAAGATGTTTCTTTCCCTGAGCCTCAAATACATTATTTTCTAATGAATAAAATACATATGCAATATTTCGTCAATAAAGATACCTAAGTGTTGCACATGTCTTACTCATCAATGTATCGGTATTGTATACCATTAATATATATTACTTTCTGTACTGGGTGTCTCTCCTCCTTCAGCTGATCGTATTTCTCTTAACTGTTTGCATTTACAGTATCTTGTTTTTGTTAACTTTAGTTCCAGTTCTGCTTTCACAGCTGCTGCAATTTTAAGTGTGTGTTGCTGTGAATCTGACTGTTGACCCACTTGGTTTTACAGCAGCTTTAGCATTATTGTTGCCGCCGCCGCCCTGTCTACACTTGTTTCTGCAGGTTTGTCGTGTTTTGGTTTGTTTTTTCGTATATTTATGTTGCGTTCATTAAGTTTGCGATTTTTTCTTTCACCTTCTCTTGAAACTGGGACTGTTGTTACTGGGCTATTGCAATGGATTTTGCTGCTGTTGCAGAACTGTGTTGTCTCTGCTGCTTGAATGGTTAGTGCTGTTCCTGATTGCTGCTGTTGCAGAACTATGTGGTCTCTGCTGCTTGAATGGTTGGTGCTGTTCTGATTGGCAATTTCCTTGTGCAGTACACTTAAAGGAGCAGTGTCCCACCATGCTGCACCCTAGCACACGTGAATTCATCAGTTAGGTAACACTTTCTTTAATTCATTTATGTGAGCCACTGACAGGTTTACAGTAACCTCAAATCCAGTGGCTGACATAACTCTGAGGGTTCACCGTGTTGACCACAGCACAGAGCATTAATACATGTCTTGGCTGTGACAGTTTCAATCTCCTTACTAGACACAAATGCAGTATAACTTATAGCACGCATGTCCATGCAGGGTTTTAAGTCACAAATAAATGAACCAAAATGTGTAATAATATTTTATATATATATATATATATATATATATATATATATATATATATATATATATATATATATATATATATATCCAGGTTTATGTGCGACTTAATAAAGGCCATTGTGTGAGACTTGTCAATAAAGGCTCGCATTATACTTCATTTGTTTTTGTTTTCCATTGTGTCGATATTTTATACTATTTCTCCAAGCACAATTCTATTATTCTCCATATCTTCTCATTCATTACCGAGTATTTCGTACTTTAAAACATTAAAAAAAATTGCCGATAACATTAAAAAAAAACGTACATCAATGAAATATATATCAATTTCTATTTTTTTTGGTACAATTTTATCAGAAAATGAAAAAAAATATATTTCGACTGTTCTCAAGCAGACTGACCTAAGAGGTATCTTGCAGCCTCAAGCACCGCTGCTAACCTGCTTGTGCCTGAGTCTAGTTTTGACTTCCTGCTCATACAGTTCAAGCTGAAGGCGTTCTATTAGTCGACAGTCTTGAGCCTTCCAAATGTCGATACTAGGAAAGTATTACGACAAAGGCACGACAGAGGTAAGAGACTGAGAGGTACACTTGGTGTTCTCAAGACACAGTTGGTAACTTGGCAGTGATGATGTGGGTCTGTCACACTCAACTTCTTGATCATCATTCTTGCCCTCACAATCGTCTCATTTTCAGTCTTAGTCTTGTCCACTTTCCACCCTCCTCTCCCCACATTTCCGCTCTCTCACTTCCTTCCCCAGTCCCTCCTCGTCAACATTCATCCATCCCTCCCTCTCACTCACTTCACGTTTAAAGGCCGGCAAGTATATATTAGGAAAAAATGAAGTGCAGTAACCAAGGACCACAGAGGACTTCATATGTATATTGGAAGGGCGCCACCTGTGCTTACATCATAAAACCTCAGACTACACTTCCCCACTGTGCACGCACGCACTCACGTACACGCTGGCGGGGCCGGAGTCAAGACTGGGTCCCCAGCAAACAAATTGGTGAGTATGCAAACATACCTACATACAATTGTCTATGTGCTCCCTAACTACAGTAATCTATAACCATGATTACGATTACATTACATTATACGCTCAAGTATTACCAGTACCACAAAATAATACGTGTAAAGGGACCAAGACTTCAACCCATTTAAATATACAGGGAATTACCAATACTTCAATGTCTCTCTTCAAGAAGCAACGAAACAGACGCCTCAGGTTGGTTGTGATATCTATACTTACGACTGCGTACGTCTAACACCTTTCTGTTAAAGACATGTAAATGGTAGTCAGAATTTGGCATAAACCTCGGGGATGTGGTGGAGCGGGAGATTCACAGCATGAATGTACAGCAGCAACTGCGTGATGCTATCATGTCAACATAGACCAGAATCTCTTAAGGAATGTTTCCAGTCCTTGCTGATCAATGCCACGAAGAATTCAAGTTGTTGTGCGGGCAAAGAGGGGTCCTTACCTAGTACTAGAAGGGTGTACCTAATTAAGGGCCACTGAATGTACATACACTCGGTAATATTCCAGTCTAGAGTACAAACGCCTTAAGCAGAATAGGTACTAGCTTGCCATCTCGTTTATAAGGTTTATTACACATCCTAGAGTAACGGTTCTTAACCTTTTTACGATTACAGATCCCCAATAGATTGCCCAATATTTCCTCATACACCCTTCGCCAGACTGTCGCGATCATCACCATCGTCAGTCTTATTAGATACCATTATGACTTCGAAAGATGTCAATAGCTAGGTTTTACTATACATGTGGATAGGAACAGAACAACTGAAAGAAAATCATAAGCATTTTACCATTTATTTGTGCAAAAACTGCAAATTCTTCAGAGATCGAGTCCCATACCCCCAAGGGGAAGGGATACCCCCGGTTAAGAACCCTGTACTAGAATAACAGTATTATTTGAGTACTTCGCTTTTCCACAGCGCAACGGCGTAACTTTCGTCGAACATAGTGTATTCTGTGGCCCACTGTAAGACACTGTTTACAAAAATGTGAAGTGTGGTGTGTCCTCGATGGATGCCACTCTCATACAAATTCTAGTTTCGTCGCGAAAGATCACACAGTGCCATGATTTATATTTGTCAGATATGAGAATGAGAGAATTTGGGCGAGTACCGTGAATGAGGAACAGAGTTCTTCACGGCGGAGGCCTCTTGTATTACTTAATATATTTGTATTACTTTTTGGATTAGATTTATCGGAAAGTTAAAATTTTAATCTACACTTTCCAGTTATTCCCTTTGCATGCATTTCACGAGTTAATACACCATGGGTACATTTAGCTTAAAAGATGTTTTAGGAGGATCAACGCCCCCGCAGCCACGTCTTAGACCAGACTTCTGGTAGATCAAGACCTGATCAACTAGACTGTTACTGATGGTCGCACACAGTCCAAAGTACCAGCCACTGCCCAACTGATCAGGAAATGACCTGAGGAATTTATCACGTTCCCTCTTGAAGAGAGCAAGGGGTCTGTTGGTAATCCCCCTGATGTATAATGGAAGGTTGTTTAATAGTCTTGGGCCTCTTACAATGATCGTGTTATCTCTTAATGTGCTCATGGCGCCCCTGATTTTCACTTGTCAAGAATTTTCACACAGTTTGCGATAATTATATATATTTTTGGAATTTTTGATGAGTGTGGGCTTGGGACATATGCAAGCTTTCTTTGGCCACAGGAAATCCCGCTGATTTTAAGCCATCAATCATTTGTTAGTGGGCGGCAGAACTTTGAACAGCGCCTGCAGCCACGGCCAGAATACAGGCTAAGCTCTGTACATATCTACAATGGTAATAAGAATGTCGTCTCGGGCCTTACTATTTCAACCATGCACATTTCTAAGCTAATAAACACAGAACCAATGTGTGTGTGTGTGTAGTACCGGTTAGGAACCCACACCTTGCCAACCACGTCAAGAAATTAGAGAAAGTGCAAAAGTTTGCAACGAGATTAGTCCAGGAACTAAGGGGCATGCCATACGAGAGGTTAACGGAAATAGACCTGACTACACTGGAAGACAGGGGAGAGAGATAGAGGGGGGGGGGACATGATACGACATGTAAAATACTGAGAGGAATTGACAAGGTGGACAGAGACAGAATGTTCCAGAGATGGAACACAGCAACAAGGGGTCACAAGTGGAAGCTAAAGATTCAGATGAGTCACAGGGATGTTAGGAAGTATTTCTTCAGTCACAGTTGTCAGGAAGTGGAACAGTCTAGAGAGTGATGTAGTAGAGGCAGGATCCATATATAGCTTTAATGAAGAGGTATGATAAGGCTCATGGAGCAGGGAGAGAGCAGACCTTGTAGCGACTAGTGAAGAGGCGGGGCCAGGAGCTATGACTCGACCCCTGCAACCCCACACACAGTTTACTTTCACCTCTTTCAGGTGTTTGTCTACAGAGAAATTTAGTGAAATCACCGAGTGCGACCATTAATAAGGCAGCTGACACTCGGCCGTGATCTACCAAAGGGTCAACAATTACTCAATTTTCAATTTGTGTCAGTAGACACAGGCGGTTGCTTGCAGCGCCCCCGCCACAATGCCGGCTCATCACATGCCAGATGATTTTCTCTTACATATAACAACAATCTTTTAAAAAGAGCCAATTATAACATACTAGGTACACATTCAAATCCCTCAATTATTTCGATGACGGAACGCTAGAGGGTTAATTAATAGCGTTCTTAATGACCTGCAGAGCAACAGATTGGCTTCAAAACCTCCCTAGGAAAATATCCAGAGAACTAGGAAAATATCTAGAGAACTAGGAAAATATCCAGAGAACTAGGAAAATATCCAGAGAACTAGGAAAATATCTAGAGAACTAGGAAAATATCCAGAGAACTAGGAAAATATCCAGAGAACTAGGAAAATATTAGAATTTTGTATGAAAACTTTGCTCGACTGTTCTTATAATCGACCTGTAGTCTACCTGGACTAAGCTACATACTCTAGCTGCACTTCTCGTGTTATTATTATTATAATTAAAAGAAGCGCTAAACACTTCTCGTGTTAGATAACCGACTTAGATAACCTGTGATTTCTCCAGTCACTAGGCAAACAGTTGGACGTAGTGTACATAGACTTCTGATGCTACACACACAATGGAGCGTGGGCTATACACACACGTATGATGATAAGCAAAGCAAGTTTACAATGGCCCGTGTAAAGCCCGTTACTAGGATATCCCTTGGCGTCAGGTTATACATCTTTTGTTCCCATTAAAATATTTTCAAGATTTGGGGTATTTCCATCAATTTAAGATTCTGCTTCTAAATACTTGGATAAACTAATTATCTGAAAAAAATACAAAAATTTCTGTGGGTTACGTAAATTATAATATGCACGTTATATACTTTGTATACACTACACACATTTTTGTAGGCAATGAGACTGCCAGGGTTACCAGGAAACGTACAAATGTCCACGTGCTACAGTCAAAAAAAGTACAAATGTGCACGAGTTGTAGCCAGGAAACCTATAAATGTGCACGAGGCAGTAGTCAGAATCGTACAAAATGTCCACGAATAGTAGCCAAGAAACGTACAAATGTCAGGAAACGTAGATATGGCCTGGAAGCTTACAACTCTGTCAGAGTTGTAGTTAGGAAACGTGAGAGTTGTAGCTAGGAAACGTGGGAGTTGTAGCTAGGAAACGTGGGAGTTGTAGCTAGGAAACGTGGGAGTTGTAGCTAGGAAACGTGGGAGTTGTAGCTAGGAAACGTGGGAGTTGTAGCTAGGAAACGTGGGAGTTGCAACTAGGAAACGTGGGAGTTGTAGCTAGGAAACGTGGGAGTTGCAACTAGGAAACGTGGGAGTTGCAGCTAGGAAACGTGAGAACTGCAGCTAGGAAACAAAGGTTGTAGCAACCAGTAGAGGTACAAATATACAGCAGTTGTATTATTATCATTATAATCAAAACCAAGCGCTAAACCCACTAGGGTTACAAAAGTTGTAGCCAGGTGAAATACAAATGTACACGAGTACAAGTGTTGGCGGTGCGAGAACATGGTAGCTATCCTGACATCCTAGCCGCGCTCATCACAAGCTTTCCCCTGACGAGCAACAACAACAAAGGCCAAAGGCATTACCATTTCCATTTTAGAGTGGGGTTACTTGTCTTCAAAAGAGAAGAGGCGCATGAAACGTGAGGACACTTTTCACTTAATGGCTGTGTCGTCCTCACGTGTCTTGGATGTCTGCTGCTGCTCTTCATAACATACAACGTACCTACTTTATGTCTTAATGTTCCTCGTATTGTCTTGCTGTTAATTATCTTACGTTGTTGACCTTATTGTTGCTACCTTCTTGATTTCGAGTGTTCTACCCTCGTTGCCTGGACGGAGGCTAGGTTTCCTTTTCTACCTGGTCAAGCAGGCTGTTGCTGCTAGCTACCCACAGGCTCACAGCCCTCATAACCTGACTTGATGTTACTGTTGTCCTTAGCAACCCACAAGCCCATACAGCTCTAACAACCTGATTTTAACGTGAGAGTCGATAATAATGTAAGAAGCTGCTAACAAAGAGGTTAAAACAATTGCAACACTAATATAGTAAAATTACTGATTATTCTTGTCTATGTTCAAATGATGGTACCTGCGAGAAATTACCTGCATGAGGTTTACGGGGTATTGCCTGATTACATGAAAGTAATTTTTGTGAGGTAAGTGGGACCTAGTCACAGTAGGTCGTAGAACTGTCACCCCCTCGATGCCCATTCCTTCACCACTCACAAAAAAGCTTAACCTAACATTAAATTAATAATTAACAAAAAACCAGCTACTCTGGAAAATTAAATTTATGTGGACTATATTATTTTGGTTTGCTTTCTGGGTACACAAAATATAACTATCAATACAATACATATAATACAAGAGCGTTATTAGAAAAGAAAATTGTATTACCACTTACCATTTAATTACTGTAGTTGGATCACACCACAGCGCCTACCTAACATATAGAAACCTACACTGCCCAGCGAGAAATCTAAATGATAGGACAATGGCGTACCTCCCTGTGTGACTGATGGCATTGTCTCATTATTTTTCACCATCCACACGTAATTCTGGAGGTCCAGCATTCACACGGGTTCCTATTACAAATTCGGGCCGAAACACCCAATTATGGCCTCGATGATGCCGGATTAAATTTCACTATTAACAGACCAGTGCTCACACATTATTTACACTATGGCGTCCTCCTCCCCAGTATCACTCCGCGGCCGCTGCACACCCTCCTTCACACTAAATTTCTCGAAGGGTCAAATCAGCATCACATTTTAAAACACAATTATATTATTCATATTTACACATGCTGCATTTAGGAAAATTATAAAAAAAATCCACAGTACCATAATCAGAACACTTATAGCTTCAGAAAATAAACAACGCAGTTTAAACGAGTATTTTAACCGAAGGATAAGATACAATATTGCCTGTAAATCCCACCCAGCCTGGAAATCGAACTCGAGTCCTTCCCGATCTGAGATGAACGCTCAAATATTTAGCAAGAGGTCAGCACAGTTGGAGGAAATATAATGGGCAGGTTTATCTAAAAACTGGCAGGGGTTACCTCCGCATTCTTAGACTTTGTTTTTACATAGATCAATTTACAAATATTGCATATTATATTCATGGGATGAGCGCCATGAGGTTATACAGCACCATCGGGAATGGAAGATAATTTGATGTGATCCAAGGAAGGGAAGATCAGGTCCAATTCATTGGATTAAAAACTCCCCTTCCCTCGCCCAGGCCACCCAGTACAGGTGACCCAGGTGCCTATTACTGTTACTCAAAATCCACACCGGTGAACGGGAGAGGCGTGGTTAGAGACGGTTCCATACATTTACCTACTACTAAGATCAAATACATCACTCATGATCTTGATTTTACTCCTAGGAAATAAGTGGACAGCGACTGTGGCAAACCTATTATATCTTTGTTAGATAAAACACGTGTGCAACAATGGGTAGCTTTATTGTGGAGACGTTTCGTCAACAAAAAACTTACCAATCCAATTCCCTAAAGTGAAGTGAAGTCTCCACAATAAAAATACCCAAGTGTTGCACATGTGTCTTATTCATCTAGCTGTCGGTTTTGTAAACTATTAACATACATCTTACTAGGTTCATCACAAGCTTTATTCATCAGTCTACAACAGATTTTACAGTTGCATAAATCTGTACAATTATTATTATTAAATTCGTGGGAAAGCGTTAAACCCGTATGAGTCATACAGCTCCGGGAAAATGGAAGGCATTCAGACTAGATTTAAGGAATTGGAGCACATGTCCATTGCCTTAGAACATGAGCCCTCACTAGCATCTAGGAACCTCCCTTGAAGGTTGTACAATGGTGAGGTAAGTGTTTATATTATTTTGGAGCCGTGTACAATGGTTCCGAAGGCACACAAATACTGTAAGCATACATTTGTGAGAAACTATGTACGTTGTGATGTACCGGATATCCGAATCCGCATCCGCGGAACATCCGCACAATTTCTTACATCCGTATCCGCAGAATGAGTAAGCAAGACATCCGTATACACATCCACATCCGCGGATATCTAAATTTTCACATCCGATACATCCCTACATGTAGATTTAACCTGATAGTCAGACCAATAAAACTCAGTGTGACGTGTTTCCATTGGGGTACAAGTTTGAGGAGTGATTTACATCCACCACGCTGCTTGGCTAACACTAAGTTATTCAGTTTTATCCTTTTTTTTCCAGTCATAAGAAAAACTTTTATTGGGACAACGTTTTGCTCTGTATAGTTTTATCAAGTCAGGATTTGATAAAGTTCTACATAGCATTAAACGCTGCCTTAAAAATCTTGATGTGAAACTTGTGTTTTTGTCTATAAACATGCCAAACTGTTCAGCTTTCTGCAAAGGCTACGGAATAAACATGAAAAATGCATGATTCTTCTCTACAAAAAAAAAAAAAAATTGAAAATTCAGTACTGAACACAAAACGCACAATAACAAAAATAATTTAACAAATTACAATTCCTGACCATTTTTTCGACCAATTCCGCACCAATAATTCACCTTAGCTTTATGCACAGGAAAAGACCTATACGGGGTGAGCATGGAATATGGTATAGATTAGAGTAGGTTTGTCAGGGAAATTGGCGCCGCCACAGGGGAGGGGGAACGAAGGAGGCCCAAACGGAGCTAGAACCCAGCAGATGTAAATAATTTGTATTTATTTTTTCAATTAATGGTTAATTTTAACTAGAATATTTAGCAGGAACCACGAAGCACTAAGAAATTTCACATATATTGAAAATCGCAAGTTTTTAAAAACGAATTCTTTGACTTTTTCAGCATCTTCTAATTTTTAAGCCCCAGAGACTGAAATCCTGCCTTGAGAGCTACTGGTGAGAGGAGCGTCAGGAAAGGCAGAGAAAGTACTAGAGCTTAACCCAGCTGCTGGGCGTTTTGGAGCTCACAAGTTCTTAGTACTGGCCAGCAGAGCGAAGAGCTAACTGCAAATGATCAAAACAGGTTTAGTTTTATGACCAATAATTCAACAGATATTGTGGGGGGCCTTGTTAAACATTATAATAGGCGGTGGAAGACAGAGCAAGGAGAGACAGATAGAGTAAAACTACTAAGCACGAATTTGCAGAGAAAAAGTGAGAGGAAAGGAAGGTGGTAGAAACATGAGTGAGAGTGTATGTGGAGAGAAGAGAGAAATATAATGTGACAAGGTTGGACGGACACCCTGGCAACTGTGGCAGCATCCACACCCGTGCCAGGATGTTGAAGACTTCCACGAACACCTCCCCTTCCCCACCACACTTCCCTCACATCCCTAACACACCTCCCCTCCTCCACCACACCTCCCTACCACACCTCCCTACCACACCTCCACCACCCTCCCCGACAACCTCACTAGCCAGGTCAGTCTGCAACACGTACAGTAACCAACAAGCCAACAGGCAGTAAAGTGTAATTACGTGATGCCTCCAGTTGCCAGCATCGCACTTACTGCTGAGGTAAACACTGACAGATACAAGGCCGGAGATGGTAAGAGAATGGAAGGATAAAGGAGAGGAGCCTTTCACTGTGATGATACACTAGCCACTGCCAACGTTTTACTGTGCTAATGCACACTATTCACTACCGACCTTTTAATGTACTAATGTACACTACCCACCAAACTTTTACCGAGTTGAAATCGGATAAAGGGGAATGGGCTTATGGATTATCCCTCATCCCTGGTTCAGGATGCTCTGGTAGATGAGGTATCCCTGTAGTCGGTTTAAAATGACACTAGGACATATTAGAAAACGTTACGGTCCTTGGACCTTCATCACTTCTAACACACACATTAAAATGACAGAATATATAGGCTGAGAGTGGGGTGTGAGTAACACATAGTGGCCTGAAATACAAATGCCATATTTGAAGTGAGGACAGGTAGACAATGAGGTCGTGTGATTCCTGTGTTGTTAGGTAGATGGTGCTTCGCCTTGTGTATCATGAAGGCTAATATTTTTGAAATCCATAAGTGCACAACACCATGCCAGAGTCTAACACCACACAGGTTGCTTTTCAACACAAACCCTTCAAGAGAGGTGCCTTGATGCCCGTGAAGGGATCTTGTTCCCAGGAATCGAAGTTAACCTTTCCTGCCTCGAATCTAACCAGATTACTTCTTCGTGTATTATTTTTAATTCAATATGTAATATGTTCAAAACATACTATTAGTGGGGAACGCTAAATCCGTAGTGGTCATGCAGAGTCTGGAGAACAGGAAGTAATCGGGTTTGATCCGAGGATGAGAAGGGTAACTACAATTCTTTGGATGAAGATCCCTTCACTAGCATCAAGCTGAAATGTTTCACCTGAACAGGCTCCTTCAGTCGAATATAGAATCAGAGACAGTAGAAGTAGTCGTTTTGGAGTCATCAGTCCGTCAGCCTTGGTAGGAGGTCAGTCCCCAGGGCAAAGCGATGATTTCGGAGCCATTAACAAACAGGTATAGGAAGGGGTGGCCCTAGACAGGGCCTCCAGAGTAAGAAACCTTTTGAAACAGGTCGCAGGTAAAAATCACAGAAATCCATATTGTTGAGAGGGAGGCGCAATGATCGAGCAGTGCCAGGCAACCCATCTTTATGTCATAATTCCCATTCCAGTTCGTTTATTTCTAAACGAATTACGTCGTTGCACATCCCAAAGTATCACTTGACCTAAAAAATATTTTAGCTTCAATTATTTTAATGTTAATAAACCTAAATTTATATAATTTAACCGCAAATATAGAATAAATAAATAAACGGAGAACATGTTACTTCGCGGTAACAGCAAATTACGATATTCTCTTCCTGACATAATTCATTATAAAATTCTTACGATGTTCCTCCTTGACCCAATTCGTTGTAAACTCTCATGATATGCACCCCTAATTCGTCATAAACGCATACGATACTCCATCGTGACCTAATTGTAAACACAACTGTCGTTATGGAAGATGACGAGGTCAGGATACTCTTCGAATATAGAAAACATGGTACGAGAAACCTGCTTCTTCCACACTGCACTGATGGTTAGCCAAGAGGAAAATTGCAGAAAAAAAAAAAGCGATTGTGAGTTCCCAGTTTCGCCTACACACACACACAGATTTACTACCTACCAGCTACTCCCTGGCAATGACAACCGCAATTATGAGCACAAGCTTCAAGAGCTAAAGTGCATGGAATAAGAGTTAATGCCTAGGTACGCTAGCGGTTAGTTCGTCACTTAGCGGGTCACTGTTGACTTAACACAAGAGTCAAGTGGAAATTTAGCTTAATGAACAAAATATAACAACAAAGAATTGAGTTGAGCCTCACAGGAGTGGAAACGCGAAAGAGCAGAGGTGACATGGTTAAAAAAGTTCAAAGTACTTAAAGATCCCAACAATGTACAGTGTACAAAAAGGATGGAGCCGGTACAAGGCATTTTAGTGCAAGGAAATTGAGCACCTGCAACGCACTTCTGGAGAAGGTAATAGAATTTACCTGTTAATATGACCAAGTAACAAGGGGTCGGTCGTTAACTTAGGAGGATTCTAGGGTTAGACTGGATCCCAGCGAGCACTAAGCCAAGCACACAACCATCATACCTGAGACTTAATGATGTAGGACACTTGGATTATGATGCTTTTCAAGGGTTACGACGTCTTATGGCGTATGATAGCGTCGACCCAGCATTATGATGGTGGCGACAACGCACGATAATGGGCGTGATGAGTGGAGCAGCAGGTGCCAGTATTCAAGGTTGACACCACTCACTCAGAACCATCCCTCACTCACCCACCCACAACTCGCTACTTTTTTCCCCGCACTGCGATAATAATGTGTTCATAAATTCATTTCCCGTGCATGTGGTAATTCCCAGGCAACACTGACTAGCTGTGCTGGCGCGAAATCTTACAAGCTACAGTAGCTATTGAACCGATAGGAGTGGTTGACGATATTATCACCACCCTACTGAAGTCTCTCATCTCAGGCTGACGGATCTCATCACTATGTAACTGCCGTTTGGAATAAGGAAGCAACACTTCTAATATATCTAATTTTGTTTAATATAAAAGATTATAATGTATATAATTTTAGTCTATCAATATGAAGATAAATTCCACTTCCTGTGTGTGTTTATGTGTACTCACCTAATTGTGGTTGCAGGGGTCGATTCATAGCTCCTGGCCCCTCCTCTTCACTGGTCGCTTGTTCCATGAGCTTTATCATACCTCTTAAAGTTATGTATGGATCCTGCCTCTACTACATCACTCTCCAGATTGCTCCACTTCCTGACAACTCTATGGCTAAAGAAATACTTCCTAACATCCCTGTGGCTCCACCCTGTCAATTCCTCTCAGTATTTTGTATGTTATTATGTCCTCCCTATCCCTCCTGTCTTCCAGTGCTGTCAGGTTGAGTTCCCTTAACCTCTCCTCATAGGACAAACCCCTCAGTTCCGGGACTATTCTTATTGCAAACCTTTGCACGCACCCACCCTCTCTCCCTTCTTTTTCCCCTCTGTCTCTCTCTCACAGAGAGAGAGAGAGAGAGGGTGGGGTGGGGGTCCTTGAGTAATTCACAAAACTGCATGCAACGTTGATGGGACCATCCATTAACTACTGAACCCATAACAGATGGGTTGATGTTCTCGCCGCCCTACTGAAGTCTTCCAGCTCCAGCTGACAGATTTCATTATTTCATAGATGTCATCTTGTTGAATCATCCTTTATACAGATGTCATACATAGGGGCTTTGTTACTGTCGACACCTGCGTCTCCCAGTACATTGTCAAATTATTATTATTATTAATTATTAGTGGGTGTTTCACCAATCTTCTGGTTTTCTCACTACATGATAATTGTCCAGGAGACAAAAATAAAAATATTTTATTAAGGGGGAAGCGCTCAACTCGTTGGGGTCACACGGCGCCTGGGGAAATGGGAGGCAATGAGATTCGATTCAAGGAGAGGCTAGGTCTAATTTCTTGGAGCAAGAGCCAGTCATCAGCATCAAGAAACATTTCTTGATGGAGACCAAAACGAAGTCCAGATTTCATATTCAATTTGCGTGAGGCCTGATCATGGACCGGGCCGCTGGGGCGTTGACCCCAGGAACAACTACCACGTAAGTGTTGACTTGAGTTGTGAATCTGTGAGTTAGTTGCAGAGAAAGTACTCCCCGAGTAAGGCTGTGGCTATGTTAGCTTGGGTTGTGAATTTGTTAGTTGCAAAGAGAGAATCTCCCCGTTCTAGAGCTGCGTTAACTTTGTTCTCAATTTCATTGGTGTTCATAAAGCTGGCAGGATAAGTGGCATCCTCTTAAATTCATGATGCGTGCTGTTAGTGTGACTGTGTGGTGTTTTACCATCACTGCTCAGTCTGCTGCCCTCAAGTGCGGCTTGTCTGGACTCATTAAGGGATCAGAGATCTTTCATGAATCACACTTCTTCCTGCACACCATTAGTTCCTAATATTTGTCCTGAATACAGGAGGGCCCCGCTTATACAGCAGGCTAGGTTCCAAGCTACCGCTGTTAAGCGAAAATAGCTGTAAAATAAAGCAGCCTTTTTTTTCACTTTCAAATGCATATAAAAGCCTGATAACATGTTTACACTATCATATATTAATGGAGCAATAGAGATAGGTCTAAATAATGCATATACAGTACACACATTACTTACCTTAATATATTTTCATCCTTAGCTTATAATAAGTGGTGAATATATTTACTGTAGGAAGTCTGAATCAATGAAGAATGGGTATAGTTGAAAACCACTGCATTAGCGAAACGCTGTAAAGCGGGGCCATCCTGTATAGAAGTATGGCGTTCCGGGAATGAGACCCCTTCAATATGTGATTACCTTTTTGTCGCTACTGAATTATTACTATTATAATATTAAAAAGAAGCGTTGAACCTGTGTGGGTCATAGAGTGGTCATGGGAGTAGATAATCTCGTGGTGTCCCGTCTTCAGGATTTAGTCCATTGTAAACTTTAAAAAAAATCAAATCGCAGAACGGGTGGGAGTTGAACCCATGGCGAGTGAGTTTTAAAACTCACATGCCAGTAAAGTTTTTCAACTCAGTAGGATGTTTATACTAGTATAGTGTTGCATACAATGAGTGTATATATAAACATTGCACCTTACCTTGGTCTAACAGGCCACATAAGTAAAAAAGAAAATAGTGAAAAAAACAAGAAATGACACCTGATAGTGACACAGATGGCAGTAACAACTGTACAAGATAGTGACATAGGTAACAGTGGAATCGATACAAGCTGATAAGCCGTAGCTCCATTACTAGCGCACTCAGCTCTCACAATGTGGTCCGGGGGTCGATCCCCGGTACGGCTGGAAAACATAGGACGTGTTTCCTTAAGATACCTGCTGTCAAATGTTCACCCATCAGTAAAATGGGTACTTGGGTGTTTGTCGACTGGTGTAGGTCGCATCCTGGGGACAAAATTGACCAAATTTGCCCGAAATGTTCTGAATAACAAGGGCTTTTCTATATAGTAGTATATCACTGATGTCATCTAGGCCTGTATACCTTGTACTTGTAGAAATAATATTAATAATAATTATTATTATTATTATTATTATTAAACCCTTGAGAACCAACAGTGTCATTCAACGGGACAGACGAAAACAGTAAACAGATGGGAAACCCCAATCTGCAACAGGAAAAGTCAGCAATTATACATGACGGTGACAGAGCAAAGAGAGCGACTGTAACAACGAGAGAGAAGGTCCAGGCTATAGCGTCCCTTATCCTTGAGAAGAGGGGATGAGGCGCCAAGTTTGAGTGAGATCCCTGACAAGACAGAGACGGAGAGGCGTGTGCGCGCGTGCGTCGTGACACGGGTGGTGGTGCGTGTCTCCGTCACTGGCACAAGAGAGGGGTAGAGGGAGGGCAAACTGAATACGTGTCCTAAATGTTACAATCATGAACTCCGTAACACAGTAACAACATACCCATGGTT
>WNWK01000066.1:550000-710000 GCA_009830355.1 Cherax destructor | reverse complement strand
CTCACCCCTACGTCTTTCTCTTCGAGTGCGGTTTACCAGCCTCTGTTCTCAGAGACTGTACTCCGTTACCGATCTTGCCCTTTCCCTAATTTTCATAACTTTGCATTTACTGGAGTCGAATTCAGGTAACCATTCCTTTCATCAGTTCTGCAGTCTGTCCAGATCTAGTTGCAGCCATTCACTGTCCTCATTGCCTTTTCTCATTAGTTTTACATCAATACACCTGCATATTTCAGACTCAATTTCTTTTGATAAGTCATTCACAGATACCAGAAACAGTACTGATCCTTACGGAACTGCGCTTGTTACACTTCCTTATACCTAAAGAAGGGGGGTTCGGGGGTCAACTTCCCCCGGTCAGGTCCGTGATCACGCCTCGCGGTGGATCAGGGCCTGATCAACCATGCTGTTACTGGTGGCCGAAGTACGAGCCACAGCCCGGTTGGACAGGTACTGACTTTAGATGCCTGTCCGGCTCCCTCTTGAAGACAGCCAGGGGTCTATTCTGACATCTCTTCTCGTACAGTCACTTTGTTCCCTTTCCCCTAAGGTACTCTTTGATACACCGGAGTACATTCCCTGGAATTCCAGTCTGCACATCAAGTTTATTCCCCAATTTGTTGTGAAGTAAAGCATTCTATGCCTCAGCCTCTCTTTCCTGTGTCTGGTGGCTTCTTACATACTCCCTCAACTGTTCCTTCTTCACTTCTGAGAAAGTCCTGTCTAGATGTAGGTATACACGATTGTATTGTGCGTCCTAAAGCACTCCAGTGACAAGAAAATTAACCTGAACGGTCACTGTTTGCATTGCGAAAACACTTCCATCACCTGACAATTTTCCATCTGTTTTACTTCGCCTCCTATACATTTTATGACTGATGATCTCATGTTTCTCCTCCTCCTCCCTGTCCCCCTTTCTTCCAGCCTCTTAAAGCCCATAGATCATTGACCTACCTCTTTCGCTCACTGCTTTTCCCTTCAGATGTGCGC
The DNA here is from genome assembly GCA_009830355.1 of Cherax destructor. Lineage (NCBI taxonomy): Eukaryota > Metazoa > Arthropoda > Malacostraca > Decapoda > Parastacidae > Cherax > Cherax destructor. The sequence continues at coordinate 709,010 of WNWK01000066.1, read as the reverse complement.
GCGCGCGTGCAGAGGGAAGGAAAGGGGGTAAGAGAGAGAGGGGGTAGGTAAGGGGAGGGAGGCGGCGGGGAGTGAAAGGCAATAACACCAAACAATGTAATGTTCACCATAAGCCAAGTTGGTAAGCAGATCACATCCACACAAGTGGAACACGCATCATCAACGTCCCGTATATCCTTCATGTCCCAGTAACTACACATTTATAACTCAAACACAACCTATCATCGAGGCCCTCAGTATTTCCACGTTGAGAGGCAAGACTACTTTCCAGTTCTAGTTTGCTTCCCCGGCATAATCCCGGCCCGGGTCTTGTCCATGTGGTGAAGGCTTTTACCATGATAGACTGAAAATGTGTAATTGTCATTTTTATAAGTCTTCCTCATTAACCATGATTTTAAAAATGAGGTGGATCGGTAAGCCGGCGGAAGGCCTCGGTCAGATGACCCGCGTCAGGAAACACTTACCTAGCCTACCTCGCTCATCACATTCGTCAAGTCGCCTCAGTGTACAGATTTTGAACTAGTCTCTCCAGTGTTTTCCAGGTGAAAACTATGAAACATCTTGCTCACCTGAGATCCACAAGTACAATTTCTGAGCTACGCATTCTCAAAAATTTAGACCCTTGCTGAAGAGATGCAGGTAGTGGATGTTCTCGGTGCATTCTCCATGTCTGCAATTTTGCAAAACTTAACGAGACAGTTATATAACCAATATTAAACTGTAAACTTCAAACTATTGGCTTGGCATCATTTGTTTGGAAGACTTGTTAGACATCCTACCATTTTCCTTGCAGTTTTCATAGTAATGGTAGCAGATCTAATATCATAGCTATTTCTGGGTCTCTCATATTAATTTTCCACTTCCACTCTTGTATGACTGTATTCGCTTCCCTGAACGAATCTGCCTGGATTTCCTGCTCTATTCCTGCAACTCTGCAAGCTCCTGATACGTTGATTGCAACACGAAAGGCCAGTAACTATCATTCAACTAACTATCATTCAACTCCCTCTGTGGTTATTTTGCATCTTTTATCTCTCGTTCGCTATTATTGAAATATATGTATGTATGTATGTATGTATGTATGTATGTGTGTGTGTGTGTGTGTGTGTGTGTGTTTGTTTTGCCGAATAGGTAAAACTGGTCAATTAGCAAGAACTCGTTTAAAATTAAGTCCTTTCTAAAATTTTCTCTTATACGTTTAAAGATACTTTTTTTCATTTATGTTAATGTAAAAATTAATAATTTTGTACCAACAGAACCTTAGAAAACTTACCTAGCCTATACATATATTCTAACAAGGTCTTACCTGTAAAATGAATTTGTAAAGACTCGACCTAGGTGTCAGAGAAGAGCACTGGAAACTTGTACTGTGATGCGTTGTCTACAAATATGGAGATTCCAACTGTAATTTAGTCCTGCTTCGTTGCTCTTTTTTTTTTTCAAAGATTTTGATGCGTGATCTATAATTTCTTGCATCTGTTTAACTCTTGACATTCGTAAAAAAAAAAATCGACAATACTATCATTCACACTCTAATTCTTAATATTTTTAATTTCAATCATAAAATAATTCTTTAATTAGTTTTAGAGAACGTTAATGAGAGCTCCGTAAATGCACAATAATAGCTAACAACAGACTTTCTGTTTAACGTTTTGGTCTGTCGTTCACCTTTATCAAGTTACAACAGACTTGATAATTGTTGAAAATTATATAAAATACCGACACGTTGAAGATTAAGACACGTGTACAACAGTTGGGTATCTTTATTGATGAAACGTTTCACCTACACATTAAGCTTCTTCAGTCAAATACAAAGGGAGCAGTAAAAATGAAACAGAGATGTAATCAGTCCATCAGCCTGGAGAAGAGTTCAGCTCCATGGAGGTGAACTTTTCTCCAGGCTGAGGTTATTGGACTGATTACATCATCTTTATTTCATTTATATTGCTCCCTTTGTATTTGACTGAAGAAGCCTACTGTGTAGGCGAAACGTTTCGTCAATAAAGATACCCAACTGTTTCAGATGTCTTAATCTTTAGATTTGATAAAGGACCGAAACGTCTTGTAAAGTTTCGTCTCCAGATTACGTGTTAGATGTGACTTGTTGCAGCCAAGGTATTGTTACTTGCATTCTTCACAATGGCTCAATGTATCTTGGATGCTCTTATGGCAGTGTTTACATGACGCAACAACAACTCTCACTCCGCCTACCATAATTAGTATCTCTAACATTTAAGATTTCAACATTGCATTCCAAAACGATGCAGAGTTTCACATTGTCGCAACAGTGCTAAAATATTTTCATCAATTAACTTTGGAATTTAACTCATTATCTGATAATATATTACTGTCATGTGTTATAATCACTCGATGTTTCGCTAATATCCAAAAGTCAACATACAGTTCTGAAACACAAACACACATACACACAACACACACACAGACGTATACAACAGGCCTAGTGTCTAATCGACATGTGACTAGGACAAAATGGTAACTAACACACACATCTGAAACTGATAATATTGGTAGAATTACCGACAATATGTTAAGTAAAAGGACACAAATGCAACTAATGTGACATTTTATTGTGGCAACGTTTCGCTCTCCAGGAGCTTTCTCAAGCCGTTACAAGCGATACATGGACATAGTGGGCTATTATATACTCTCAAAGTGAGGTGAAATACTAGTGGTGGTCGAGGTAGTACCTACCACACAAGCCATCGAGGTTCTACGACGTAAAGTCAATCAGGACCTTAACCTTCCTCTACCTCCCGGAGATTTTGTTGACCTTATTGAATTCTGTGTTATTTTCAACTGTTTCTCTTTCAATAACAGGTTCTACAAACAAACATACGGCATGGGAATGGGGTCCCCCATCAGTGCCGTCTTAGCTAACTTGTACATGGAACACCTAGAGGCTGAACACTTCGCCAACATCATACCCTCAAGCGTCACTTGGTTACGCTACGTAGACGACGTCCTCGTAATAACTCCTAAACGTTTTGATGTACGGAATCTTCAGGCAAGGCTCAACGCAGTTGAACCGGCGATCCAGTTTACACTAGAAGAAGAGTCCAATGACAAACTACCCTTTCTAGACGTTCTCATCCACAAAGTAGATAACAACCTAAGATTTCAAGTTTACCGGAAACCTACAAATAAAAATGATCTCACACACTTCTATTCCAGTCAAGATACTAAGACCAAAAGAGGCATCATCATCGGATTCTTCCTAAGAGCTTACCGAATTTGTAGTCCTGAGTTTCTTGACGAGGAATGTACATACATTCACCAAACCTTCACTGATTTACATTTTCCTTCCTTTTTCATCAAAGATTGCAAGAAAAGAGCTCTCCAGATCATTAATTCTCCACGCGTCAACACCACTCCAAACAAAGTTATAATTCTTCCCAACAGCCATGTTGCATCCAACATTTCTAAAGTATTTGCACAAGCTAACACTAGAGTCGCCATTGCTTCCAGTACTTCTATTAAGGATCTAACCAGGACTAAATCCAAGCACCATGAACCAGTCAACGCAGGGGTCTACACTATACCCTGTGGAGGCTGCGACAGAATTTATGTAGGAGAAACAGCAAGAAACCTCGAAACACGCATCAATGAACACATTAATGCATGCAGAAACGATAACCTGAACAACGCCTGCGTACAACACCGAAATTCCAACAATCATCTCATGAAATTCAAAGACGCCCGACTAGTAATCAAAGAAACTAATTTCCGTAGACGCAAATGCCTTGAATCAGCACTTATCTCTGTTTCTAACACAATTAAACAAAACAAAGGCAGCTTCACCATCTCTGAAGTCTTAGCAAGAATCCTCCTGAAAACAGTTAACCATACCATCACATAGTCTCTCCTGCTAATTCAACACAAGCACATCGTAGATGTGGAACACTCCTACAGGCCTTCGATATTTCAACCTCCAGCAAAAATATTTGTCTAACCTATTGTTATACTACCCTAGTATTTGTTTTATCACCTTTTACTCATGTGCATATTGATTGTTCTACCTTATTGTATTACTACTACTACTACTACCTATCACTACCTCGACCACCACTCGTATTTCACCTCACTTTGAGAGTATATAATAACCCACTATGTCCATTATCGCTTGTAGCGGCTTGAGAAAGCTCCTGGAGAGCGAAACGTTGCCACAATAAAATGTCACATTAGTTGCATTTGTGTCCTTTTACTTAACATCTGAAACTGAGTTTACAATTGTATGTGCATGGAGAATGAGAGGTAATCAGGTTTGATCCGAGGAAAGCGAGGGTAGCTGTAATTCCTTGGATCAATGAAATAGACAGATAAGGGTAAAGAGGTGTGGTTACAAGTTATGACCCGTGCAAACACAACTGGGTGAATACAGGTGTCAAGAAAGTGGCCCGGGGCGTGCATAACACCAAGCACATCAGCGGAAGCGCATATCAACTCAATATCTGCGGCATCCTGTGCGCTCCTCATATTTACCAAAACAATGTAAAAGCTCCCAAAGAACATACATTCAACATATATCAGATAAAGAGCAACTCTAAATGGAGACTAGAACATTGCTAGGTTAGAAGTCATGTATTACGGAACCTTAAAGTGTTCTTCAGGACTCTATATAGAACTTGATGCATCAGCACACAGCCTCCACCTCAGTTAGAATACAAAATATGCTACGATACAAGGCTCGACGCTAAGAAAAATGACCTACGTAAAAAATATCGTCTTAAAATGCAGGAAGAGATGATAGGATGGGGGAAAACATGATTACACTGTACGCCATATTTAAAGCACTTCTTAAGGCAGAAACACTAAATGAAAGGTGAGAGCACAGGACAAAGGATCACAGTTGGAACTCTCTCCTCTCTCCACACACACACACACACACACACACACACACACACATGATAACGACGTATATATACACACACATGATAACGACGTATAAAATAATGAGAGGAATTGACACGGTGGACAGGGAAAGAATGTTTCAAGAGATGGGACACAAGAACAATGGGCCACAAATGGAAGTGGGAAACGCAGATGAATCACAGGGATGCCAGGAAGTATTTCTTCGGCACTAGAGCTGTCAGGAAGTGGAACAATCAGGAGAGTGATGTAGTGGAGGCAGGATCCATACATAGCTTTAAGAAGAGGTACGACAAGGCTCTTAGAGAAGGGAGTGTGAACCTAGTAGCGAATAGCAAAGAGGTGGGGCCAGGAGTTACGAATCGATCCCTGCAACCACAGTGTATACACACACACACACACACACACACACACACACACACACACACACACACACACACACACACGTACGTACGTTAGCTTCAGGGTAGTTAGAAAGTAAAACCACCTGAATGAAGAAGTGATGGAGGAAGACTCCATACACAGCTTTTCAAAGGTATGATAGGCCCACGAGGCTAGGAGTGATCGCACAGCTCAGAAGCGATCTCCATGTGTTAGAAAACTAGACAAAGTTGGGAGAGAGCGTGAAAGCTGAGCTTAATATACAGTTTCGTGAATCAGAGGAAGTAGTGGAGGTAAACTCAATATATAGCTTCAAGAGCAGGCATGGTAAAGCTTAAGAAGCCAGAAATCAGTAATCTAGGAGGCAAGGTCAGGAGCTAAGATTCGACCACCACAAACACAATTAGGCGAGTACACCCAAGGTTTGCTACGTAACCTGTCAAGTGTAATTCTTCCAATATAGTTATTCATTTGTGTACACCAACCCACTTTCTTTCATCAAATTTAATTGATAGAAACTAGCAAACGTCTCGACGCTAAACAATTTCCCACCATTCACACCTAACCCACAATATGGATCAGAAACTGGATCATTATAAGGGAGGAACGAAACTCCATCCATAATTTCCTCCAGATTGTGTTGTGAAATGTTGTATTGACTTTTATTCTCGTACTTACCGCAACATCGAATTAACCAGCCATGCACAATAAAAAAACAAGAACACAGAACCTAATATCAGAGTAACAATTGCTGCTATTGAGTAGAATTGTGGTAGCAGCTCGAGTATGACCATTGTGGTTAACAAAAGACTGAGTCATGGAATTATTGCAACCTTTCTGCACAACATTTCCATCAGATGGAGGACCTAGACTCGTAGTAGTCATAGTATCTGGACAATGAGAGGTAGTCAAGTTCGATCCAAGGATCCCTTGATGAAGAGTTATGCCATTATATTTACGTAATATCCGAGACCTGTTTTGGTCGTTCACCGCTGTACAGTAAAGGAGGGAGGGGCGGGAGAGGGCTGACAACAAGGTAAAGGAGGGAGGGGCGGGAGAGGGCTGACAACAAGGTAAGGAGGGAGGGCGGGAGAGGGCTGACAACAAGGTAAAGGAGGGAGGGCAGGAGAGGGCTGACAACAGGTAAGGAGGAGGGCGGAGAGGGCTGAAACAAGGTAAAGGAGGGAGGGGCGGGAGAGGGCTGACAACAAGGTAAAGGAGGGAGGGGCGGGAGAGGGCTGACAACAAGGTAAAGGAGGGAGGGGCGGGAGAGGGCTGACAACAAGGTAAAGGAGGGAGGGGCGGGAGGGCTGACAACAAGGTAAAGGAGGAGGGGCGGAGAGGCTGACAACAAGGTAAGGAGGAGGGGCAGAGAGGGCTGACAACAAGGTAAAGGAGGGGGGCGGGAGGCACAACAAGGGTAAACAAGAAGAAACAAAATACAGTACTGAGGGTGAGCACAAATGATAAAAGGATAGATTTAAAATGGTTTATCATATTGTTAATAAAAGTGTTAGCTCATGAATTAGTGGTGTATACGAGATTCACTTACAATGCGGCGCCCCTAACTCCTGGCTCACAACAGTGGTGCTTCATTAAGTAGATCAAACACTTCAACACAAAGTCAAACTACTCATCTCCGCATCACTGGTCCACTTCATTACACTCACTGATTTCAATGATTTTCCAGTTAGACATAAAACTTCACTTATGGATATTACAGTATAATTGTTAACATTATACAGAGGTCCTAACTCATAAACACACAGGGTTACTCGCATCCGCTTTCACAAACGTGAAACTTAGGGATCAATGTTTTACAGTCGTCGAGCACAAGTACAAACATGAGTGAAATATAGCCAACCATTGTACTATTGTGTTCTATATAAACAACTCATTTGTAAGTTAAAAAAAAATCATTAATCCAACTCATTTGTATTTTGGAAGACTATGTATTTACAATAAGCTCTAATTGGTTCATTCATTACTAGGCGTGAGCAAACTTAGCGTGTTTATCAAGCCTTGTTTAAATGACTTGTATTGATAATATGGGTAGAATACTTTAGTATATCAAGCAAAATATTCAATTTTACTCCTGACACCACCAGTACAGCTAGGTTTGATAGGCAAGATTCGTCAGGAAACAGAGCAAATGTCTTCTGACGCAGGGCTACAGTCTTATGATGACCCGCCACTGGAACTGTTGGTCGATGATCCGCCATTCGAACTGTTGGTCATCTGACCGAAACCTTTCCAATAGCTTACCGATCCAACCCTTTAAAACCTAAAGATAACATCATTTTCACTAGCGAAGCGTCTTATCGACCACTTGAGTGCGCATGCTTCAAAATCGCTAGTGAAGGCTACAAACATTTGTATCGTTGCATTTCAGAGATAATGTATTGACAGTAATAACGCCAGAATGATAACAGAGATATCTTTCTTATCTAAAAAAAACTTTCAATTTCAATGGTATGTTCATAAAATGTGATATCTTATTCTCAATTCAGAATTCAAATACAAACTGATCTATTGCACATCCCCCTAAAATCATAGCATAAAAAACATACTCCCTCTGTGACTCCCTTTTAAAAAACAAAAGCCCTCACCACATACACACTCAAAATAATAATAATAAATTTAAAAAGAAAAACTTTCGTTTTCCTTTCTAAAATGTTTCGTTTTTCTTTTTAGGTCACCCTGCCTCGGTGGGATACGACCGGTTCGTTGAAATAATATTGAGTCTGGGCTAGGCGTTGGAGAGCTCTACGTCTGACCACCACTAACGGTACACGACCACTGAACTAACATCCACATAATGTAATTTCTCCTGATGGAAAAAAAAAGATCCCTTAAAATTACCTTTCATAAACGAATGCTGTGCATTAGTATGAAATACAATAAATTACACTACAGTTACAAATATATACACGAAAGGCTTAATATGCAACGGATTTTGTATCAGCATTTGTTTAAACTATACATTATTTGTTTATCAAATGCAGAAATAAATTATTTAAATTAACGAGTTGTGCAATTTCACGTTTTACTGATAAAATGGCGAGCGTAGCAAGTGGTTTTTGCATCAGTAAAGAGCCCATTCTTTCATCAGGTGGGTGGAACAAGTTTGGTTCACCACTGCCCCTCCCCCACACATACACACATTTCTTCAACCCTAGAGTTATCAGGAAGTGGAACAATCTGGAGAATGAAGTAGTGGAGGCAGGATCCATACACAGCTTTAAGATAAGGTACGATAAGGCTCTTGGAAAAGGTAGTGTGTAGACCTAGTAGCAACTAGAGGTGGGGCCAGGAGCTATGAATCGGACCCCTGCAAGCACAAATAGGTGAGTACGTATACACACACACACATACAGGGTCAAGAGGATGCCTACACCGTCACAATGACTTGCAGTTGACTGCACGAAGTTGAAAGCATCAAACATCTGGAGTCCCCGTACCATCTCTGTATTGAATTTACAAAAAAAAAAAAAACACTAGTTGGTGAATGGTTGGTTAACAGGGTTTGAAGCCTATCGACTACATTACAGGCATAAAAGCTGCATGGTAACCTCACCACCAGACAAGAATATCAATCCCTGAAATAAGGATTAAAGTAAACTCTTAGCATATATACGCTAAGAGACTTACACTTCTCGGTGTATATATCCTGTGTTGGTGAAAAGTCTTCAAATAAAATTGCCCAAGTGTTGCATATGTGTAATTCCTCACATTGCCAGTATTTAATACCATTATTGTAATGATACATTTTAGAAATAGAACCAGTGAAATTAATGCATCGGTGCGAATTATATTTTTAATTCCTTAATATTTAGAAAGCCTGTTCTGAGACCTGGCAGTGGGAGGGAGGAGACGAAGATTTCCAAAACAATTAACAGATAACGGATTGCATTGGTGGGTCGAGGAGTGCAAAATTAATATTAAATTGTTTGACAAAGCTCGCGCAGAACTTCATTACCTGGAAAAAAGAGTCGACAAGTGTACTGAAAGACATAAAACTGTGTAAGCCTGTATTATAACGACGTTTCTCACTCGAAGGAAAGTTTTATTAAAAGTTGTACTGTTTTTATGCCCTTTCATGCAGAGCTTCATTAGAGGAGGAAGGTGAGCTTTGAAGTGTACTTAATATGAGTAGGGGTGTGGCCAAGCATCAGTGGGTGTGCAGCCTATGGGCCTTCAGCTTGTACAGTGACTCTGTCAGATGACCTGAAGCTCCAATGGTGGATCATTGACTAAGACCCGCGTCAGGAAACACTGTCAAGTTTCCTGATGAACCTTACCTAACCTAACCTAATACAGTAATTCCGAAAGATTTGGATTTGTAATTTGCATGGCATCCGTATCGACAAAATTTTGTTACCGTCCCATCACTAAATATCCCATGTAAAGGGAAGCCCTGAGTTAATCTTGAATATGGCGGGTAGGTGTCAGCCCTGAAGTAACCCTTAATCTTATTCCAGGTAAAGATGGTAAACAGCAGGATGAGGAGCGTCTTGACAAGGCGGACGTTCAAGGGCAATGGGCGTGTCCCCCGACCTCTCGCATTCGTTGGCTGTTGCTCCATGTCCGCCTCACCTACTGCATCCTTATCCCACACCACTCCTACACTAACCTTGGCATTCACTCACCTTGTGTCATTAACCTTGTAAGTCACTTGTATGTCATTCACATTTTTACGCTCACTGTGTAATTCACCCAACATAAATCTGATTTATATTAATATTCGTAATATGTAGTGTGACCTTGCCCCTGCCTGGGGTTATATAACATGTGGGTCATGACAAGAGACATCACGTAAACACCCACTGAGTCACGACCTCTCCCACTCAAGCCGCCAATATTATAATCTAGCCATCGTATTTATACACTTACCAACTTTAGACATTTAATTAATACAACCCAACAAAATATAAGGCTATGCAACCCAAATGCACCCAGCAAGGGGACACAGATGGAAGTTGAAGACTCAGATGAATCACAGAGATGTTAGGAAGTATTTCTTCAGTCACAGAGTTGTCGGGAAGTGGAATAGTTTAGGAAGCGATGTAGTGGAGGCAGGCTCTATACATAGCTTTAAGCAGAGGTATGATAAAGCTCGTGGCGCAGGGAGAGTGACCCAGTAGCGGCCAGTGAAGAGGCGGGGCCAGGAGCTTTGACTCGACCCCTGCAACCACAACTAGGTGAGTACAACTAGGTGAGTACATATTAGGTGAGTACACACATACACACATACACACACACACACACACACACACACACACACACATTCATTTCTTCAATCATCACTTCCCCCAAATTAAGAAAATTAGTATCTAACCTTTTCATCTGAGCTCCAAGAATATGAAGATTCAGCCTTCTGGGCCAAGAAAAGAAAACCAATAAAATAAAATCTGTACACTACTTTGACCATTTGCGAATTTTCTTCTCCGTTATAAGAACTCAACTAGGTGCTAATAAAAACAGCATTGATCAATGAGAAAATTTCAGACGTTTCGGGCCAATTTCATAATTAGTTAAATCATATCAAACCGACTGCATTTTATAGAAACTTAAATAATATTTCATTACTTACTACAACAAACACACACATTCAACAGAAACACCAGAACACGGACATTTCATTTTTAATCATTCTTAATTAATAAAATAATAATTATTTACAAGAATATGAAACTCAGTTTGGGGCTCTTTTTTTGTCTCTAGTGCTAAATAAAAAGATTTCAATGAAAATAGGAAAAATATGGACCCGGTATTGTTAAACATGATCACTCATGTGGGAAACTTCATAGTTATGCATTCTACAAACATAGAGTATACCAAATTCCCTGCACCAATGTTGAACTTGTATATATAGGTGAAAGATATAATTTAGACAAATGAATAGAACAGAAGAGGTCTGTTAGATATAGATACAGACGAGAAAACTCTGCACTGTTCTAACATGTAAAAACCTTGACATGACATTAACTGGGAGAGTCTTCCTACTCCCACAGTCAGCCTGAGGCTTGACTGGTCAACCAGGCTGTTACTGTTCTGCTGGCCCGGTTGAACTGCACCTTGAGGAGGTAGTGATCCACTTCTCACTGAATTTATTTTACGCCTCCTCCCATAAGGAGGGAGTTAGATATCTCCGCAAAAATAATGAAGTTTTAATTGAATCTAAACCAAATTTCAACATCTCCAAAGGACAATGGAAATCGGATGCATTACAAAATTAACACTAAAAATAATTCCGGCAGCGAATTTGAAATCCAAATTATAAAAGAATAGATATTCCTGCAACTACACGCCCCAAGAGGCATCTCTACCCCGAGATCTTTGAATCAATTGAGTGGAGTAAGAAGAAACCTTCGGTGACTCAAGACTGGCTCCGCCCCCACAACATGAATCTTCTACACATCGTTGTAACCTCCACAGGATGGATCTTGGATGCACAATAAACTAGCCGCGTCGGCGGCAAAATTGTAATTCTGGACGGGAGTGCAGGCGTGAAGGACAAGTCTACACTAGTGCAGTGTGGTGGTAATCTAAGCCAGGCTACCCAAGCTATGCTACTGTCTGACACATGCACTACACTAATTCTACTTCCATCTCATCCCACAAAACCTCCACGCAAACGAAATGTGTGTGACGCTTCGGTTGGTTCAGTTTTTACGTTAACATTAATTTAATAATAAACAAACACAATGAAATATATTTTTTTCGTTATGTTCAGAACGATTTTGGCGAAATTATTGTAGCGAGAGGGCTACTCAGTGCTGTTGAAAGACTCTTGCTGAAAGGAATCGAAACTGTTTATACTGGTAGATAATACATGATAGGTCCTTTAGAAAGAGAAGCTGATTCTTACGACGCCTGGTACATGCTGCGAGGCTTCTCTTAATGGTAGGTCCTTCCTCTACTTCGAAGTAGATAGATCTTTCCAGCAGACAGCCTCGGTGTGGACTTCCAAGTCCTCTGCTATCTGTCTTTCCCAAGACTCCTATTTACTCTTCCCATTCTTGCTTAAGTCGTGATTACCTTCCATTCGCCATGGAAGAAATCACAATAAAACGCGTCATTATGAATATGTTATTTCAAATTTATGATTTAGATGTAAATTATTGCTTTCATTTTACTGTGACTATTCTCCTCCCATCTTCACTGCATTACACTAGCCAAAACTTCACTAGATAAAGATTAAAACTATATTTACCTAGATTGTCAGACTCGTCTAGATCAGTATAAATTAAAACCTATTAGGATAATTCACATTATTAATGGTTTAAGAGAAAATACTTTACTTAAAAACCTTAATATTCATCAAAATTGCTCATTCACTCTGCCTTAGGAACACGAAAATATTTATCTGCTAAGATCTTCGGGGATTATCGCCCCCGCGGCCCGATCCCAGACTCGGCCTTCAAATTAAAAAAAAAAAATATAACAGATATAAGAATCATTAAGAAACACGGGAAAGCAAAGTATATACTGAATGCATGTAGAAGCTTAGAGGATGTACATGTCACCTTACTTATTCAAGACACGCAAAAAGAAGATCAGTAATTCTGCATAGTACAAAAAGTTTAACGTGCTTCCGTTTCAGATTCATATGGTAAGACGGAAGTACCTTCCTGAATGGTTGTTGTCTGCCAGTGTACTACCTTGTCTCAGTCAACATACCAAGGTGTCACCATCCAAGGTTATGGTGGTCATCACCCCACCCAGTGTGGGGCTACCTCATACCTTTGATATACTTTTGACGACTTAAAGGGGTTTTTCTACTCCTGGAGCCCGGTCCTGGGTCAGGTTTCTCTGATGCTTGCCTGGTCGACCAGGCTGTTGCTACTGGCGGTCCGTTGGCCCACATATGCATCACGGTCTGGTTGATCTGGAACTTGGAGATACTTGTCCAGTTTCCTCTTGAGACCCTCTACACTTGTCCCAGCAGAGTTTCTGATATCTTCAAGTAAAATGTTAAATAATCGAGACCACAGATGTTAATACTATGTTCTCTTATTTTACCCACGGCACTCCTGCTTTTCACTGGGTTTATTTTACACTCCCATCTCTCTCACTTCAGTATGGTATTGCAGTGTGCAGATTTAGGACTAGGCCCTCAAATACTCTCCACGCATGTATCATACATCTCTTTCCTCAACTCCAGTGAGTACATATTTAGGACTTTGAAGCAGTCCTAGAAATTTAAGTGCTTTATTGGCTCTATGCGGGGTGTAAATGATCTCTATCTGATACTTCCTATGCTCAGAACCGGGCCATCAACACTGAACAATACTCTAAATATGAGAGCACAAGCGATTTAAACAGTATCACCATTGGCACTATTTTCCTTGTTTTGAAAGTTCTCACTATCCACCCCATCATGTTCCTGGCTGTCAGAGAGCATGTACGAAACCAATGGTAACTCGAGATAAGCAACCAACCCAAGTTAGCCTTTAGTCAAAGATGAAGGAACGTGCACGCACGCACACGCACGCGCGCACACACACACACACTAACAGTTTTCCCCTCACGCAACCCGGTGCACACAAAAACATCAGGAACCGGGTGTATGTCAAAACTACGGAAAAAGTGCTTGGCTACTGTCTTCCTGGGTGAAAACCGGAAGTCAGGCTCACCCATCCAGCCAGATACACACTCCAAGGACATCTGCATCTGGCGTTACGCCACAGATATACGTGAAGTGGCAAAGGATATACACAGGTCAACCACATACACGGTGTTTATGATACCAGAAGAACACCAACAATACAATTAACTGTAATATAGAGCAATACTATCCGTTGGACCCATCTTGGTGAAGGGGATCGAGGGTACACTTCAGTCTTATCTAAAACTTCGGACCTGAATTGGAATCCTATCCCCAATAAAAAAAAATATAAAGATTCCAAAGGATTCCAAATCGCCCTCGGATAAGCCTTCTCTAGATCAAAAACAGTCACATGGTGTTATTTATTTATTGATAAAAGCCACTGGACTCGAGCATTCCCGTCTGTGAAGGACGATGGTGGTGGAGAGCATCCTCGTAACACCGCACTGGATGAGAAGAGACTGGAGCGTAAAAAACTTGGTCATGGCTTTGGACTGAAGACAAAATCTAATGGCAGTAAGAGCCAGTGGGAAGTCAGATGAGCAAACACTGTGTAGAGATTTAAGGCTGGGTTATACAAATACATGAGTGGGAGTTGGATGAGAGTAGGACTGACCTGGTATATACATAGGCCAATAGACCCACTGCACTTTTTATTTATTTTTTTTAACCTTTCTGAGTGATGGTGTAACTATCTCGAGGCAAGAGAACAAAAGAGGTCTTAAGTTCCACAATATCGGCTAGAAACCCGTTGTACGTGATTCACGAGGCCGAGGCCAATGTCATACATACACAGCGATCTGCTGAGGGCAAAAAATGGTGTCCTGCACTCGCCTGATACTGACAGATTGGGTCCTGAAGGGTAAGGTCATCAATAGAGCGAAGTAACGGAAAGTACAATCACCATGTCAAGAGATTCGGCTGCTCCAGTTCTAGTACAAACCCAGAACCATTAAGTCAGTTGGCAATACACACCCCATAAATCACAGCCAACGAAAAGTCGAAATGTGTAGTTTATGCTTTGAATGTTTGTAAATAAGGAATGTTTGGATAAACGAATAGTACACTTAACTACCCAAAAAATGCCCTGATCTCTTAAAGGCTTATACGAACATTTCTCTTAATAACAAACAATGCTATAAATGCTCCGCATGCCCTTGAAAGGAACCAGGAGGTACAGGCCAAGTGAGAAAACAAAGCATAGTTTTTTAAATGCCAGGAAAAAAAAAGAATGACAAGAATATTCCACCACAAAGGTTTTACCATCTGTCCTGAAAAGATCTTACCAATAATAGGACTCTCAGCACTGGATTCAAGTTAGTCAAATTTAGATTTAGAAAGGACATAGGGAAGCAGTGGTTTGACAAAAGAATTGTAGATGAGTGGAACAAACTCTGAAATAGAGTTATTGAAGCGGGAACTGTGTAGCTTTAAATATAGGATGGACAAGTAAATGCGTGGGTGTGGTTGGGTGTGAAAAAAGCTGCCTAGCACGAGCCAACATGCTTACTGCAGAGTCCCACTATTATATTACATAAAATACGAAAATAAATTCACCAGTAGTAGTGCATTGCATCAGAATAAAATTCGAGTGAGTCATAAATATGCACTGCAAAGTAACCATTATACCTTGACACCTATGATGTAATCAATAACTACTGATTCACTTTGCAAAACTTAAACAAGTTTACAACACTGGTCTCTCACATCACATGCAATATTGTGTGAGGGGTTTATCTGAGTCTTGTACCCTCACACCTTGGCCTGAGGCCATACTTCCTTGCTAACTGCCAGCCGCCTCTACCTCTATATATCCATAACAACCTGGCTCATCCGGCAGACAAGTTGTGATTGTTATTTTACTGTGATAACACTAGTAGTGTTAAAAGGCTTAACTTTCTCACGATACATAATGTCACCATATCTAATCGTTTTAGAATAATGAAAACTTCAGACTTACTCTCAGTATATAATTCACTACATGACTTACTTTCACTATCACTACATGACTTACTTTCACTATTGAGATTTTTTTAAGCCTCCAGTTCATCTCAATGTTTATCTACCCAAAATTTATCTACATGTACGTTTACCTTCTCGAAACTTATCTATAATAGTTTTATTCCTCTATGAATTTCATATCATGGGCGAGGGGCTTAGACATCCAGCAAGTGTGCGCGCACGTTAGATAGTGGAGGCAAGTGAAAATTAGGTTAACAAATATTCTGTTAGTGGGATGGAATGTGAAGGACCTGCCTAGTATGGGTCAACAGGCCTGCTGCAGTGTTCCTCCTTTCTTATGTTCTTATGACTTGACGTGCTCCTGGAGTGTTAGCACAGTAACATTTATGAAGGGATTTATGTTTATATAATAAACACCTGAATGTGTGTGTATTAGTCAACAGTAGCCTTCAGACTCCAAAGTAATCTGCAGGTTACTGTTTAGAGATGTGTCACAAACCCCCTCCACCAATCTACTACCTTATTAGATATAAATACAGACACTACACATGGATAATGACCCACAGTCATTATCCAAGTGTCTATGTAACTGAATTACCTGTCTGTAGCATCTATGTAATAATGAGTCTTTATCTGTAGTATCTATTTAACGTGTCACTATCTGTAATATCTAGGGAATACTAGGTCATTATCTGTAATAGCTAGATAATACTTGGTCATTATCTTTTGTATCTAGGTAACAATGGGTCATTATCTGTAGTATCTAAGTAACAATCAGTCATTAGGAACTAGGTAAGGTGTCATTATTGTGTGTGTAGTAATTACAGAAGGTGTCATTTATACCTGTGTGAAGGAACTAGATACGAAGGTGCCATTTATACCTGAGTGAAGGAACTAGATACGAAGGTGCCATTTATACCTGAGTGAAGGAACTAGATACGAAGGTGCCATTTATACCTGTGTGAAGGAACTAGATACGAAGGTGCCATTTATACCTGTGTGAAGGAACTAGATATGAAGGTGCCATTTATACCTGTGTGAAGAAACTAGATATGAAGGTGCCATTTATACCTGTGTGACGAACTAGATATGAAGGTGTCATTTATACCTGTGTGAAGGAACTAGATACGAAGGTGCCATTTATACCTGTGTGAAGGAACTAGATACGAAGGTGTCATTTATACCTGTGTGAAGGAACTAGATACGAAGGTGCCATTTATACCTGTGTGACGGAACTAGATAAGGTGCCATATATTACCTGTGTGTAGAAAGTAGGTGACAAGGTACAGTTATCGCGTGTGGTGTCTAGATAACGAGTCATCAGTGCTCACTACCCCGGCATGATACACGTAATGCGCACCATCTATGTATGTTGAGCGTCTTGCGAATGCACTCCTCCATGCACTTGCTGGAGGAGGACAGGATGGTGCAGAAAAAGGTTTCACTGAGACAACGTTTCGCTGTGTAATCAAGTATTGATAAAGCTCTACACTGAGTGAAACGTTGTCCCAATAACAGCTTGCTCAGGAACTTGCGTTCATACTTGTGGGCAATACGCCACTTCCTGCGTATGGGGATACGACTTCTCAACAACTAATCGTCTGAAGCGATGCGTCTGCCCTACTTAATTTCGAAGTCTTTTATGCCTGCACTACCTTCTACGTATTTTAATAAGACACACACTGTGGTTTACGGAATTTTATTGAGACGACGTTTTGTCCACCAGGGACTTCATCAATTATCCAGGAGAACTGAAGTGCCTGATGGGTGAAACGTCTTCTCAATAAAATGGCAGAATTAGACAGAATGGTAGGTAAATGGACACAGATGCAACTAATATATTTTATTATGGCAACGTCACATTATTTCTATCTTAATAAAAAATGTTGAAAATATGAAATGTCATAAACCGCATATTGTCTTGATAACAAAATTATCGGTATACAACACACTGATATACCACATACCTCCTACACTAGTGTTTCGTACTCACAGTAGCTACAGCTTTGAGGAATTTAATAATAATGTACTATAACGTGACTGACCTCGCTCCACTTACTATTAAACAAACCACGGAACGGGTGGGGTTTGAACCCATGGCGAGTCGTAAAACTCCAGGTCATGGGTTCAAAGGCCACCCGTTCCGTGGTTTGTTTGCAATCATGTTATTACGGTTACTACTACACTGTAACCTTCCTGTGTTAAGACTTCCCATACTTGTCAGGAGACTGGCAAGCCAAATCAGTCAATACACTAACATGTTTCCTAATGTATGTGGCACCCGTTTGGGTCTAGAGCTTCCAGCTTATCTTTAAGTCTTGAACGTCGTATATCTGTTAGGCTTCGTCAACCCTCTATATGCCCCTGAGTACTTATGTTAAGGGCTGGGTTTGATTAGTACCTGAGGTACCGAAGCATATTCTTGGGTAGGTTAGGGAAAGAGTTGGACAGATGCGTAGGTAGGAATGGGTGGTTTTGATAAGGACTTGCCTTGTATGGGCCAGTAGGCCTGCTGCAGCGTTCCTTCATTATGTTCTTATATGTTACGACCATATATCATCTCGATTTACGCTATTTCAGTGATGTTGAGTACTATGCTTAGTGAGTTTTCAAAATCAATACTAGAGGACAAATGATCAAGCTGGAGGCACAGGTCAAACAGATCTGATCCGAGGAGGAATAGCTGCAATTCCTTGGTTCAAGAGCCTCCCCCACCCCAGTACCTTGACAGGGGTTGCAGTTCCGGTACTACTGGCAGCTTGCCTCTCAACTTTCTCTGGAATACTTGGACTGGCTGGCTGGCTGAGGGTGCTAGGTACTGGAGAAGTGCTCACACATGCTGCAAAGCAAGCTAAAGCACTGCGTGTTTACGCTTTGCACTGACTCAACTGTTGGTCTGATCCATCTCATGAATACGTAATGCTCCACTTTGCTAACTCTTACAAATTTCAACTTACATTCAGTGTGTGTGTGGTGGGAAACGCGATGTGTTAAAAAATTATATATATATATATATATATATATATATATATATATATATATATATATATATATATATATATATATATACATATATACATATATACATATATACATATATACATACATACACACACACACACACACACACACACACACACACACACACACACACACACACACACACACCTATTTCTAGTTTCTTATCGTTCATAATAATTTTAGTCCTGTAGTTTTTTTTTTTTTTAATTTAAGAGGACTGGTCCAAGACCCAGCCGCGGGGACACTGGTTCGCAGTACCGTTGAGAGGCAGATATAGTTGCTAACTGGTGTAGAGCAAGCGAGAGAGAGAGACCAAGTTAGCCATAACATTCCTAGATAACCTTTATCAGATTACTTCTATGTGACTATACAGTCTCTGGTCTTACGTTTCCCTTTCGCGCAGTCTCATTGCTTTATTGTTATTATGTTCCATTAATAGCTTCAAGGATCATTGTTCTCAAGGTCAGGTGTCAGTCCAGGCTTCCTATAGGCGACACTAAACTTTACCCGAATAATTATTTATAAATACAAACGTGAAGTGTGTACTGAATGTGAGTAAAGTTTGTTATATCTGTCGCCTTATGTCTTTTTGAAAGAGAAAAAAAAACACTTCCATCGATTCTAAACTTTTAACAGACTTCCGTTTCCAAACACTCGCACGAGTGTAAGATGGCAACTCTCTGGATGGTTGCTATCTACCAACCAATCCTGTAGTCTGTCCAGGTTTTCCAGTCTTCTGTTCATATACTCTTCAAAATTTTATCATTATCTCACTGGCAACCTGTTTATACACACCAGGAACACTACGAGACAAACATTTATGCTACTTCAACAGTTTCTATAGCACAACTTATAATCTGTCTAGCTGACTGACTTACGTTCAAGTTATTACTGCCATGAGCAAGCACTAAAACCGTAATGGTCACACAGCGCCAGAGGAATTACGATTCAAGTATTATTGAAGGGAAGGAACAGGTGACATGCAGCCTTATGGTCGATACGCTTTGAATCTCATCAACAACCTTATTTTTACTATTCCTTTAGGATGGCACTGAAAGAACACACAGAAAAGCTTGGAATTCTATTAAAAGTTAAATTCAATGAAGTGAAGGACAGCTCCAGTTTCTTGAATCAAGAGTCGTTCACTGGCATCAAGGTACCCTTCTAGAAACCTCTTTATAAAGTATTCCTTAATGGTTACGTAGCATTCATTCTCCTGTGTGGCAGAATACAGAAGATTTGCCTACACAATGTGAATATGCAGTCCGCCCACATTTCTCAACTTCATCCTAGTGCTGTAAAATATTTTATGATGCGCCACTTTCCATTACGGATCCGGAGCCAATACTGCGAGGGAAACTCACTCTCTCTCGTGCTGGAATGATTAATAATAATAATTATAATAATAATAATCCATTTCAGCAGCATTAAGGCAGTGTCATGAAGTATCTGCGGGTGTTAAATTATTCTTAACCTATCCATGTCATCATACTGTCCTGAAGGTCACTGCCTCGTGTATGTCACTGCCTCGTGTATGTCACTGCCTCGTGTATGTCACTCTTATAAAGCAAACACACATGTTGGGTAACAAACTTTTATTGGGACAACGCCTCGCTCTGTGTAGCTTTATCTTGATAAAAGTTCTACAGAGCGAAACGTTGGCCCAACAAAAGCTGCTCCTCGACGTGTTTTCTTCACCGTTGTCGGCAGAGGGTCATCTAGATGCCTTATGTCATTCTTTATTGAATGTAAGTATTAGCACTTGTCATGGTTAAGTGGCCTTAAAGCCTATCAACACACGGGTCAGGTTAAGTGGCCTTAAAGCCTATCACACACGAGGGTCATGGGTATAGTGGCCTTAAGCTCTATCAATTAAGAGGGTCATGGTTAAGTGGCCTTAAAGCCTATCAACACACGAGGGTCATTGTTAAGTGTCCTTAAAGCCTATCATCAAACGAGGGTCATGGTTAAGTGGCCTTAAAGCCTATCAACACACGAGGGTCATGGTTAAGTGGCCTTAAAGCCTATCAACACACGAGGGTCATGGTTAAGTGGCCTTAAAGCCTATCAACACACGAGGGTCATGGTTAAGTGGCCTTAAAGCCTATCAACACACGAGGGTCATTGAGGTTGCATGTCACTTGATCACCATCAATCAAGAATACCTTAATCCCTAATATGCTTCCACTGAGAGTAAACTCCCTCCCTCTCTTTTTGTATGTGGGGAGGGGGGAATATCTAAAAAAACGAATTAGTCGATTAGGCCGAACTGCCCTAAATATTTAACTTTTCTCAAATTTTCTTTTATGGATTAATAGATATATTTTTCACTGAATGTAAAAAAATATATTTTAGCACCAAGCTTAACCTAAGTATTTTTTTTAGCCAAATTCTACTAAATATAGATCAATTTAAATACTATATTTAATATTAAAACTGGTCAATTAGCAAGAACTCATTTAAAATTAAGTCCTTTCTAAAATTTTCTCATACTTTTAAAGATATATTTTTTTCATTTATGTTAATGTAAAAAAATAATAATTTTGTACCAATAGAACCTTAGAAAACTTACCTAACCTTATTATAACAAGCGCAATTTAATTTAGCCTGACAAGATCCCATGATGTTGCAGTGTCAGACACTGCAACATCATGGGATCTTGATATAAGGAATTCAACACTTGTTCAATTTTCAACACTTGTCCAACCTTTGGACGAAGACCTACTTACGCTAGGGGCTCTGGTGGCCTGGTGGCTAAAGCTCTCACTTCACACGGCGAGGGTCTGGGTTCGATTCCCAGCCAGGGTAGAAACATTGGGCTTATTTCTTTACACCTGTTGTCTATGTTCACCCATCAGTAAAATGGGTACCTGACTGTTAGTAGACTGGTGTGGGTCACATACTGGGACACTGACCTAATTTGCCCGAAATGCTCAGCATAGCAAGGGGGTTTCTATATACTGTAGTAGTATGGCATTGATGTCAGCTAGGCCTGTATACCTTGTACATGCACTTGTAGTAAATAAAATTATATTATTATTATTATTACTTACTACTACTACTAGAGGATGGTTCCACTGTGATCCCGCCTCCTCCTGCTTCGACTCACCTGACTACAGTAGTGATGTATCGGATATCCGCATCCACGGAACATCCGCACAATTTCTTACATCCACATCCGCAAAATAAGTAAGACATCTTCACACACATCCGCATCCGCGGATATCTAAATTTTCACATCCGATACATCTCTAGACTACAGTATATAAGCCATTTCTACGGCCCTGTGCTGTACTTTCTATAAGATTGATGGACTGAACACATCGATTCCAGGCTGAGGGACTGATTACCTCAAACTCCTTGCCGTGTGGGGTTCTTGATGGATTTGGTAATAAACACAAACGCAGCTTGGTTGGTAACTTATATATTGTGGTGATAATGGGAGAACAGTCAGAGCCGTCGCCTTTGCTGTCTACTCTCTGCTATCCTGACTTGAAATGAGGCTAGTGAGCGAGAGACGCTCATGGCACTCAAAGGGTGACCTATGACATAGCTCAGGTCAGCAGAAAGACTAGTAACGGACAGTGATCACGTGAAAGGATTTGACTCACTAACGGTTGGTAAAATACAATTACTACTACTGAACATAATTACTACTATTGAACTACTACTGACATCCTCTCCTTACACCTTTCTCCTTTGCATTGGACTGATGAAGACACTGTGTTGCGAAACGTTTCTTCAATAAAGATTCCCATATGTTGCATAAGTATATCAATCTTCAACTTGTCGGTTTTAAACCATTTATCACAAACAGGACAAGTGTTTCCTGACGCGGGTGTTAGTTATATGACCCACAGATGGAGCTTTTGGTCATCTGGCCGAGGCCTTCCACTGGCTTACCAGTCCATATTGTTTCTGACACTGCTGTCTTAAGGAGTATATTCTAATTCTTTATTACCTTAAAAAGCTGGGATGGAACCATGCTCAAAATGGTGAAGACGGGATGGTAGTAGTTGTGGTGGTGAGTGTCGAAGGCTGTGGTGGCGATGATGAAAAAGGGGGAAATGGTGGTGATAGTGATGAGAATAGTGTTATCAGTGCTAGAGGGGCCTCCAGAGAGAACGGAACATTCTGCGGGGCCCACCAAGCTAAACCAGACTGCAAGTGGCTTTGTTAACCCACTTGTCTGCCTGTGTAATGGAGTGGATGGTGGTGGCAGCGTGGACGGTGGCTGCAGCGTGGGCGGTGGTGGCAGCGTGGACGATGTCTGCAGCGTGGGCGGTGGCTGCAGCGTGGTTATCACGAGAGGTCGACGGGTACAATAATGGTGCTAGACTACGACAGTGGTGGCAGCGTGGACGGTGTCTACAGCGTGGTTATCACGTGAGGTCGACGGGTACAATAATGGTGCTAGACTACGACAGTGGTGGCGGCGTGGACGGTGGCTGCAGCGTGGTTATCACGAGAGGTCGACGGGTACAATAATGGTGCTAGACTACGACAGTGGTGGCGGTGGACGGGACAATGGTGGTGGTTACAAGGTAGAGGTCGAGGGGTACAGTAATCAAGGTTCATCAAACTATCCTCTTTACCACAAACTATATTTCAATATTTTTTTACTTGATGCTCAACGTTAATGTCATAGCGCTTCAAGTTTTTCAAATACTATGTATTATTTTTAAGTTAGGTTACATAAACCTATAAAACATATACGTATTTATAAATATAAAGGAAAATGACAATAACTACCATGATACGTCTGGAGACTAGGTGGCCTAGACAAGACACATTCACGATAGATGATAACACCATCAGCTCTGAAACAAACAAAGCCTCCCAACCTGCAGGCAATCACTTTTAACCAAAAGTCAAGAGAGAGATCCACGACCAGCCATCACCAGCTCTTTTTGATAAGACAATGTTCAAATGCGAACGTTTGTGACAGGTGGTGGGAGACTAGGCTAGACTTAGCACACATTTCAATTAAGGTAGTGTCAGTCGCCACCATTCAATGAAGTATACGTAATACTCCTTGGCTCTACTTGAGCAAGAATACGCGTGCACGCAACTATAATCACTGCTACTAGTTAGCGCATTCATGCAGCCATACACAAAAAAAATTCAAGCGTACTAGATCGAAAACTGATGCGACCATTCACAAACAAGAAAGCACGCATCCGAACACGTACACATTGCTGTACTAGCAAATGTGAGCAGTCCATGTGGCAATAGTAATGGTGAGGGTGTTGCAGTAAGTGTTGGTGTGGTGGTAGTAGTCGTGGTGAGGTGGTTGCAGTGTTTTGGTGGTGAGGTGGTTGCAGTGTGTGTTGGTGGTGAGGTGGTTGCAGTGTGTGTTGGTGGTGAGGTGGTTGCAGTGTGTGTTGTGGTGAGGTGGTTGCAGTGTGTGTTGGTGGTGAGGTGGTTGCAGTGTGTGTTGGTGGTGAGGTGGTTATAGTGTTGGTGGTGAGGTGGTTATAGTGTGTGTTGGTGGTGAGGTGGTTGCAGTGTGTGTTGGTGGTGAGGGTGTTACAGTGTGTGTGGTGGTGAGGTGGTTGCAGTGTTGGTGGTGAGGTGGTTGCAGTGGTGTTGGTGGTGAGGTGGTTCAGTGTGTGTTGGTGGTGAGGTGGTTGCAGGTGTGTTGGTGGTGAGGTGGTTGCAGTGTGTGTTGGTGGTGAGGTGTTGCAGTGTGTTGGTGGTGAGTGGTTGCAGTGTGTTGGTGGTGAAGTGGTTGCAGTGTGTTGTGAGTGGTTGCAGTGTGTGTTGGTGGTGAGGTGGTTGCAGTGTGTGTTGGTGGTGAGGTGGTTGCAGTGTGTGTTGGTGGTGAGGTGGTTGCAGTGTGTGTTGGTGGTGAGGTGGTTGCAGTGTGTTGGTGGTGAGGTGGTTGCAGTGTGTGGTGGTGAGGTGGTTATAGTGTGTTGGTGGTGAGGTGGTTATAGTGTGTGTTGGTGGTGAGGTGGTTGCAGTGTGTGTTGGTGGTGAGGTGGTTGCAGTGTGTGTTGGTGGTGAGGTGGTTGCAGTGTGTTGGTGGTGAGGTGGTGTAGTGTGTGTTGGTGGTGAGGTGCTGTAGAGTGTGTTGGTGGTGAGGTGCTGGAGGGTGTGTTGGTGGTGAGGTGGTTGCAGTGGTGGTGGTGAGGTGGTTGCAGGTGTGTTGGTGGTGAGGTGGTTGCGTGTGTTGGTGGTGAGGTGGTTGCAGTGTGTGTTGGTGGTGAGGTGGTTATAGGTGTGTGGTGGTGAGGTGGTGCAGTGTGGTTGGTGGTGAGGTGGTTGCAGTGTGTTGGTGGTGAGGTGGTAGAGTGTGTTGGTGGTGAGGTGGTTGCAGGTGTGGTGGTGAGGTGGTTGCAGTGTGTTGGTGGTGAGGTGGTTGCAGGTGTGTTGGTGGTGAGGTGGTTGCAGTGTGTGTTGGTGGTGAGGTGGTTGCAGTGTGTGTTGGTGGTGAGGTGGTTGCAGTGTGTGTTGGTGGTGAGGTGGTTGCAGTGTGTTGGTGGTGAGGTGGTTGCAGTGTGTGTTGGTGGTGAGGTGGTTGCAGTGTGTGTTGGTGGTGAGGTGGTTGCAGTGTTGGTGGTGAGGTGGTTGCAGTGTGTGTTGGTGGTGAGGGTGTTGCAGTGTGTGGTAGTGGTAGTGAGGGTGTTGCAGTGCTTGTGGTAGTGAGTGTTGCAGTGTGTGTGTTGGTGGTAGTGGTGGTGAGGGTGTTGCAGTGTGTTGGTGGTAGTGGTGGTGAGGGTGTTACAGTGTGTGTTGGTGGTAGTGGTGGTGAGGGTGTTACAGTGTGTGTTGGTGGTAGTGGTGGTGGTGAGGGTGTTGTAGTGTTTTGGTGGTGTGAGGGGAGATTGCCAAGAGTGGATACAGTGTGAAAATGAAGGGCTGGCAATGAGTGAGGGCAATGATGGTGAAGGGTGAGTACGAGAAAGATGGAGAAGTGGTGAGAAGGTGTGGCAAGGACTGGCAAGCAATAAGGTTCTGGAGGGTGGTGGTGAGAGTAGAGCCAGGAGGGTGGTGGTGAGAGTAGAGGCAGGAGGGTGGTGGTGAGAGTAGAGGCAGGAGGGTGGTGGTGAGAGTAGAGGCAGGAGGGTGGTGGTGAGAGTAGAGGCAGGAGGGTGGTGGTGAGAGTAGAGGCAGGAGGGTGGTGGTGAGAGTAGAGGCAGGAGGGTGGTGGTGAGAGTAGAGGCAGGAGGGTGGTGGTGAGAGTAGAGGCAGGAGGGTGGTGGTGAGAGTAGAGGCAGGAGGGTGGTGGTGAGAGTAGAGGCAGGAGGGTGGTGGTGAGACTGGAGGAAGTGTGAACGAGTACTGGAGGAAGAGTGAACGAGTACTGGAGGAGTGTGAACGAGTACTGGAAGTGTGAACGAGTACTGGAGGAAGTGTGAACGAGTACTGGAGGAAGTGTGAACGAGTACTGGAGGAAGTGTGAACGAGTACTGGAGGAAGCGTGAGCGAGTACTGGAGGAAACGTGAGCGAGTACTGGAGGAAACGTGAGCGAATACTGGAGGAAACGTGAGCGAGTACTTGAGGAAACGTGAGCGAGTACTGGAGGAAGTGTGAACGAGTACTGGAGGAAGCGTGAGCGAGTACTGGAGGAAGCGTGAGCGAGTACTGGAGGAAGCGTGAGCGAGTACTGGAGGAAGCGTGAGCGAGTACTGGAGGAAACGTGAGCGAGTACTGGAGGAAACGTGAGTACTAGAGGAAACGTGAGCGAGTACTGGAGGAAACGTGAGCGAGTACTGGAGGAAACGTGAGCGAGTACTGGAGGAAGCGTGAGCGAGTACTGGAGGAAGCGTGAACGAGTACTGGAGGAAACGTGAGCGAGTACTGGAGGAAACGTGAGCGAGTACTGGAGGAAACGTGAGCGAGTACTGGAGGAAACGTGAGCGAGTACTGGAGGAAACGTGAGCGAGTACTGGAGAAGCGTGAACGAGTACTGGAGGAAACGTGAGCGAGTACTGGAGGAAGCGTGAGCGAGTACTGGAGGAAACGTGAGCGAGTACTGGAGGAAGTGTGAACGAGTACTGGAGGAAGCGTGAGCGAGTACTGGAGGAAGCGTGAACGAGTACTGGAGGAAGCGTGAGCGAGTACTGGAGGAAGCGTGAACGAGTACTGGAGGAAGCGTGAGCGAGTACTGGAGGAAACGTGAATGAGGGACTGTGGGGGGTGTGAATGAGGGACTGTGGGGGGTGTGAAGGAGGACTGTGGGAAGAATATTGCTGGAAGTGGTAAGGACGATAGTACTAAGAGGTGCTAGTACGGGGGGTTGCTTGTAGGGGGAGGTGCTAGAGAGGGTGCTAGAAGATGGTGGTGCTAGTATAGTAGTCGTGGTGGTGGCGGTAAGGATGGTGGTGGTGTAGTAGTTGTGGACAAGAGGAAGGAAAAAATCCCAAAAGCAAGTTACCTCAGGCTAGGGTCAGCCAGACTTGCAGCACCTGCAGCAGCAGCAGCAGGTGTATGTAGTAATGGGGGAGGTAGTGGTGCGGGTGCTAGGGGTGGTGGTGGTGCAGCAGCAGCAGCAGACAGCCACTCTCTCTTGAGCGTACTTCCGCAAGTGTGGGCCGCTGTCTGCTCCGGTGTAACACACTACACACACAGTATGCACATGTACACTACCCGCTGCCCTGAAAATAACACGAGGGCCCAGCTTCACCAGCAGGCAAGTAACTCCCAGAATAAAGAGGGCGGTAACGAAGGATACCCACGGAACACACCACACGCGCGCGCGCACACATACACACGCACGCCCGCCCGCCTCACTCTCTACACCTCAACTGGCGACTTCAACGCTGCTGCTGAGGTTCTGACGCTAAACCCTCCACACCCTGCTGCCGCCCACCACCCACACACACCACCCACACTCACGCCACACCATCCACCACGTACTTATATACACGAACGTCCTATGAACATAGGACATTCGTATATATATGTACTTCAAGAGGTAGTACCACCTCTGACCCCCATCATCCACACCGTCAATAACCCACTTGAGGGAACAGGTTCTAACAGTGGGCCAAGACGAGGCGGAACAAGGAAGATATCCTGCACTAGCACACCCACACATTCAAGCATACAAACCCATATGTACAAAAAACAGAGGCACTCCTACACATCCAGAAGCTAAGACTCAACCACTGCAGCCACATATAGGCGAGTACGTATGTACGTGTACACACACACACACTAGTACAAGCTTACCAACCTACATACTTTCACCATCTAGCTGCTACACATTCTTCCACATACTTCCAGGAGAGCCACTTCAGAAAAGCAGTGAGAACTAGACAACGAAGTTATAAACGAACTGGTAGAAAAGGGGATAAGAAAATGGTGAATTCAGATGGTACATTCGGGACTGAACACGGTGTAGAGGGGTTCAATGAACTCGAATGAGCACCAAAATGGCGACAAGTTTAAAGTAATGCAGGTGGATCCATCCTCCGACATCTCAGACGGCAGAATAGAAAATCTTGACAGCCTATGACATTGGATACAAGTGCAAACTCTTGGAGTATGATAAAATACACACATGTGCAACACTTGGGTATCTTTATTGTTGAAACGTTTCGCCACACAGTGGCTTCATCAGTCCAATACAAAGAAGAATGGTGAAGATCGTGAGTTTCGGGTAATCAGAACCTCAGCCTCAGGCTCTGATTACACAAGTGTTGACATTTGTCTAATTTATCAACGTGTCGGTTCTCTTAAAGGTTTATCTACATTCTTGGAAGTGTGATGTGGACAGGTGCAAAGAAGGAAGACAATAACAAATGACCCGCACGTAGGAGACACTTTTGACGACGTTTCGGTCCGACTTGGACCATTAACTAGTAATAGGCTTCAGTCTCCTACGTATGGGTTATTTGTGTATCGTTCCAGTCACGGCATTGTGCCTTTTTATTCTCTGAAGAAAACAAAATTCTTGGAGGTATGATGACTCCTTTCCCCCATCTTGCTCTTACCTTGGCCATGTCATCCTGAGAGATGGTAATGCCCACGTAATAGTAACTCCAGCTTTGCTTCAACGTAAACCTTAAAGCTGCCCTGTAACTATCATACAGGGTGTCCCGTAACTCGATCGCTAGCGCACTCAGCTCACACACTGAGGTCCGGAGATCGAATCTCCGGTGCGGCTGGAAAACATTAGGGACGTGTTTCCATAAGACACTGTCCCTGTTCACCCATCAGTATAAAATGGGTACCTGGGTGTTAGTCGACTGGTGTGGGTGGCATCCTGGGACAAAACTGACCTAATTTGCCCGAAATGCTCAGCATAACAAGCGGCTTTCTATATACGAAGTAGTATGTCATTGATGTCAGCTATGGCCTGTATACCTTGTACATGTACTTGTAGAAATAAAGATGTTATGTTATTATTATTATTATTATTATTATTATTATTATTATTATTATTACATAGAAATACACTGCGGGGTTCTTATCGCGTAACTCCCACATAAAAAAAAGTACACACACACTGCGGGTCTTCTTGCAATGTAACTATCATATAGAACAGTGTAGAAGTGCACTGCGGGTGTTCCAACAATGCAACTCACACAGTAGGATCGCCGAACACTGCAGTTGTATCCAATTATTAAATTGCTTACACCTCTGGGTGAATATGTTGAGAGATTCGATGAACATCGGATCAACAAGAGAACGACATAACGACACTAAGTGTGACTACATAAACGAAAGCACCAGACCGCCACACACATGCCAACCTTGGTCCAGTGCCGGCCTGACAGGGTTCAATGACCCGTGGCCAGCTACACTATCATCAGACCCACTACAAACTAACCAAGTCTTACTACTAAGATTTGGGGCTATACACGCACAGCATTTCCTCTAACTATGGCCCAATAAGAAGGTATAAGGTTCAGTGAACTCGGAAAGTGAGTGAGACGGGAGGTTGTTACTGCTGGAAGCCTCTCTTCCATGGCCAAGTTTCCTGACCCACTCTTCTCCCTCCCTCACCAGCCAACCCACTCTACACCTCCCTAACACCTTCACCCACCCACCCTCCACCGCTACACCTGCCTAACACCCTCATCCAGCCACTCTCCAACACTACACTTGCCTAACACCCTCATCCACCACCACCTCTGGAAGATGATAGTGTATCAACAGTATGCGGTTATACTATTCTTTGTAAGTTACATTATAAGAACACCCGCAGTGTTTGGCTACAATTTACATGTAGGAACACGAGGAGTGTGGCTCACTGTTCTAACTGAAAGTTACATGTTAGTAACACTAGCAGTGTCTTACTACACAATTTTATTGACTAGTGACATTACGGAAACAAAAATTAACGTTGTTTCCTTGTCACATTCCACACAGGATGAGTTTTTATTGAAGTCTCCAGCTTATGTTGACAGATTGCATGACCTTGCGGATGCAACCCATTCCAATTAACTTAACTCTAAGGACCGTAGGGCAACAAGGGTATACGAAAAAAAAGAAAGAAAAATCCTTTATATCTGAGATGTAGTAGTGAGTGGTTGTGGTTGAGACATAACTGGGTTTCGAGGGCTTGGCTTTCCTCATAGCCCAGCCTGAGGTCAGTAAGTTTATTTACACACAGGTGCACATAAGTATAATTATCATACATATGTAAGATACCTAGGATAACCCAAAAAAGTCAAAGTGACTCCTTGTTGGCTGCCAGACTGTTGCTGCTACCGGCCAGCAGGCACACACAGCAATCACAGCGTTGTTGATGTGACAGGTTTTTTTTTCAGGTAGCAGCTCAGCTGCCTCTTGAAAACATCTACTCTGTTGTTAATAATTACGCAACAGTGGAAGAGAGCAGAGTGAGGCTGCCAGTGTGACGGTGGCTCTGATACAACGTTCACTCTTACCCACACAATGACTTGTCTACACTCCAAAGCCCCTTAGTCCTCCTCAACATCACTCCTTTTATTGTTCTCCCCTTCTTATATTTCATTCGCCTATACTTTCATTTTTTTGCATCAACTTCGTTAATATATTTAAACAATCCTTTATATATATATTGTGGGACCCATAGCCTCGGAGAAGTGGATAAAAAGGCTTCAAGGAAGAATATTTAGATTTCTTTCTGAAGCCATTTGAATATTCACTTCCCCTACCACCCCATCTTTTCATTTGTATAAACTTTATTTCAAGACAAAATACATTGACAAGAATACAATAGGTAGTAAAACAACTTAGATAACAACTCAGAGCTACATGCCAAATACTTCGTCCAGCTCCCCGGCAGTGGGCCGCGTGCCCAGAATGCTGCAGGCATTTCCCCTCTGGATCGCAACACTGAGTCTCTGAAAGAGGAAGCTGGCCGCCGCCCTGTGATCCTTGGTTTCTATGATGAGTTTTTCACCCAGCTCTTTAAGAAACTTTATATATATATGTCGTGCCGATTAGGTAAAACTGGTCAATTAGCAAGAACTCATCTAAAATTAAGTCCTTTCTAAAATTTTCTCTTATACGTTTAAAGATATATTTTTTTCATTTATGTTAATGTAAGAATTTATAATTTTGTACCAAGAGAAACTTTGAAAACCTACCTAACCTTATTACAACAAGCGCAATTTAATTTAGCCTAACCCAACTAAATATATTTTAGATACGTTAACATTAATTTAATAATAAACAAACACAATGAAATATATTTTTTCGTTATGTTCAGAACGATTTTGGCGAAATTATTGCATACACAAATTTTCACTTGTCTTATATTGCAAGAAGAGCGTTGCTATTTAGCCAAATGCAAGTTTTACCTAATCGGCACGACATATATATATATATATATTATATATATATATATATATATATATATATATATATATATATATATATATATATATATATATATATGTCGGCCGATTAGGTAAAACTGGTCAATTAGCAAGAACTCATCTAAAATTAAGTCCTTTCTAAAATTTTCTCTTATACGTTTAAAGATATATTTTTTCATTTATGTTAATGTAAGAATTATTGCATACACAAATTTTCACTTGTCTTATATTGCAAGAAGAGCGTTGCATTTACGCCAAAATCAAGTTTTACTAATCGACACATTACATATATATATATATATATATATATATATATATATATATATATATATATATATATATATATATATATATATATATATATATATATATTAGTCGTGCCGATTAGGTAAAACTGGTCAATTAGCAAGAATCATCTAAATTAGTCCTTTCTAAAATTTTCTCTTATACGTTTAAAGATATATTTTTTCATTTATGTTAATGTAAGAATTTATAATTTTGTACCAAGAGAAACTTTGAAAACCTACCTAACCTTATTACAACAAGCGCAATTTAATTTAGTCCTACCCAACTAAATATATTTTAGATACGTTAACATTAATTTAATAATAAACAAACACAATGAAATATATTTTTTCGTTATAGTTCAGAACGATTTTGGCGAAATTATTGCATACACAAATTTTCACTTGTCTATATTGCAGAGAGCTTGTATTAGTAAAATCGCAAGTTTTACCTAATGGCACGACATATATATATATATATATATATATATATATATATATATATATATATATATATATATATATATATATATATATATATATATATATATATGTCGTGCCGATTAGGTAAAACTTAGATTTGAGCAAATAGCAACGCTCTCTTGCAATATAAGACAAGTGAAATTTTGTATGCAATATTCGCCAAAATCGTTCTGAACATAACGAAAAATATATTTCATTGTGTTTGTTTATTATTAAATTAATGTTAACGTATCTAAAATATATTTAGGGTTAGGTTTAAAATTTAAATTGCGCTTGTTGTAATAAGGTTAGGTAGGTTTTCAAAGTTTCTTGGTACAAATTATAAATTCTTACATTAACATAAATGAAAAATATATCTTTAAACGTATAAGAGAAAATTTTAGAAAGGACTTAATTTTAGATGAGTTCTTGCTAATTGACCAGTTTTACCTAATCGGCACGACATATATATATAAAGTTTTTAAAGAGCTGGGAAAAACTCATCATACAAAACAGGTAAAGTGTCTAATCGACAAGTGCCTATGACAAAATGGTAACTAACACATGTTGTGCCGAACAAGTCAAGTTTGGTCTTAAAAGCAAGGGTCATTTCTGCCAAATAATCAGAATGAAAATTTACAATAAATCTTCGAAAATCAGTCTGAAAATAGCTAAAAAATATACATTAATTTTACGTAATATTAAATAAATTAAAGCTGATCTGTGATATATTTAGAAGAATTAGGTTAAAATAAATTACTTAATGTTAGGAGAGTTTTCTAAGTTTTGGTCCAAAAATTAAAATTACTAGTCATTCCAAATGAAAAAAATAGATTTATTAATCTATAAGAGAAAACTTTTAAAAAGTCCAGTTTGTGTGCATACATGCGTGTGTGCATGCATGCGTGTTTGGTTATAAAAGATGGGGTCTATATAGTGCGTGTTCATAGGGTCAACAATCAGATTGTTGGTACTAGCGCAAGAAGTCCACCGTCTGAACCACAGCTCGACTGACCAGGAACTTGTCTAGTTCTCCCTCATATACGTATAAAGAGGATACCGAAAAGTCTCACAACCTTCACAATTAACAAGTTTTTCCTTAATGTAGTCTGCACCCCTGATTTTGACTGCAGGGAATTCTTCAAAGGCAATCTTACCTAGAGGCAAAACCTACTTCCACCAGTGGGTTTTTCCACTGATGATTCCGCCTACCACTGCTTCATGTAATCCGTCTGCGGGATATTAACCCCTTCCACGCGGATATGCTGCACTTCAATCACGAGTGATGGACTGAGCACATCGACTCAAGGCTGAGGGACTAATTACCTCTAACTCCTCCTCATCTTCCACCGTTCATTTCAGTACTCGACTGAAGAAGCCACTGGCTGGAGAAACGTTTCAATAAAGATACCCAAATGTTGCCCAAGTGTCTGAATTATCAATATATCAGCGAGTACAGACGGAAAGTGCCATCAATGTGATGGGCTGTAAAATAATAATAAAAATATATAGCAATACTAATAATAATAATATATAATACTGATAATATATATATTAATAATAACTTCAAATGACAATAATAATGCCACCACCTCCCTCCCCCCTTCCCGGGCGCGTCAATCCCCTCCCTCCATCACCTGGTGTCTCCACCGTCGCTGCCGCCACGGTCACGACTTGACTGCCTTAAAAAAAAAACTTTTTCCCCCACTTGTGATTGTATGCTGTGGAAACCGATATTTCTCTTTAATAAGAATGAATGAACTAAAAAAAAAATCACTGGGAACGTGAAACCGAGTGAGAGCGAAAAAAAATAACCGTATTGTGAATGGCAAGTTGACACATATTTCAGAGAGTGGCGGGCAGTATGTCCTCAACCCAGGCACCGTAGGGGAAAAAACAGTTATCAACTATCATTTCACTGATGGGGAAGAGTTAAACCTGTAGGAGTCATACAGCGTCTGGGGAATGAAAGGCAATTAGATGTGATCCAAGACAACGGAGTGTAACACCAATATTCTGGATCAACGTTCTTCACCAGCAGCATCAAGGCAACCAACCCTTTGAGAAGTCAGCTGTTGATTATATTGATCCAAAGAATTGGAGCTACCGTCCCCTTCTATTTATCATACTTTCTTTCCTAGCATTTCCAGGAGCTGAATAATAATAATATTTAGCGTGGATTTGATTGACGTGATTATGTCAGTAAGGTAGAGCCCCCTTTTTACAATAATAATAATATTAATAATAATAATAATAATAATGTAACGCAGCAGTCTTGGTTTATTTACACACAGCGGTGATTTATTCATCAGAAAACAGCAGTCTCCTGACACGGGTCTTAATCATATGAAGGCCCGTTAACTGGTTAAATATCAACTGATTTACCCAACCTAGGTTTTACACCGTATTTTAAAACAAAGGATGATGATACCTTTGTAGGACACAAATGATGATACTTTTGTAGGACAGATGACACCTTTGGAGGACAGGAATACTTTTGTAGGACACAAGACCAATAAAGGTGGGTATGTGAAGCGCAACCTGCCTGGGTAACTAGAGAGAGGTGTGGGGTGGTGAGGGAGGAGTGCGTGTCAGTGTAACACAAGTGTAAAGATGTGTAGCTGCTCACTGAACACAACAATAGTCTGTCATTACCTACACACCTGACTACCTACTTATTACCCTAACTTATACAATCACTGACGAGCGTCACACACAAGATAACTGAACCAAACTTACGAACCCCCAAACTATCCAAGCATAAGAAAAATGTTATACAGAAAAAAAAGTCATAGTAAAAACTTGAAAATGGTTTCTAGGGTTAAAAAAAAAAAGCTACGAATATAGAGATTTCGTAGGACCTTTAACAGGAAAACAAGAGGCCGTATGTTTAACTAAAGAAAAAATGTTGGGTTGACGGGGTAACGAAAAGTTTTACTTAGCATAGTGTGGTAAAACAAATTAATTGAGGTGGCAGTAAGTGCTACACTCATTGTATATTATAATGTCGTGCAGAATAGGTAAAACTGGTCAATTAACAAGAACTCATTTAAAATAAAGTCCTTTCTAAGTTTCTTAGATATTTTTTTTTCATTTATGTTAATGTAAAAATTAATAATTTTGTACTTAAAGAACCTTAGAAAACTTCCTAACCTTATATCAAGCGCAATTTAATTTAGCCTAATCCAACTAAATATATTTTAGATAAATTTACAATCATTTAATAATGAACAAACATCAATGAAATATATATATTTTTTCGTTAGGTTCAGAATGATTTTTGCGAAATTATTGCATACACAAATTTTCGCTTGCCTTATTCACCAAGAAGAGCGTTGCTATTTAAGCCAAAATAGCAAGTTTTACCTATTCGGCACGACATATACATACATACATAAATAGAGACTAACTCAGAAAATTAATTGACCTGTATATACAGATCTGTATATTTCGACCCCAGCAGAGGGGTCTAAATATACAGATCAATTAATTTTCTTAAGTGTCTCGAAACTCCCCAGCATAGTCCTACTCACGCAGCAACCAACAGGTGATATCTATCTATCTCTCACTCACTCACTCACTCACTCACTCACACACACCTCACGCCCTAAGATACTTTTCGTCCAGGAAACGCCTATTTCCAGTTACTGCCGGAAGTCATTCAAATATGGCGGGCGTGTGTGGCTGCTCGGGTGATTTCCCGCGGGACACCTGACGTATTGATGGCCGATACTGTGTTACCAGCGCAGCTGGCAGCAACATTATGTGCGTGATGTTCAACCTCCTCAGAAACGCATCGTTCTTTCTACCTTGCATTACATATCTTCTAAATTATATTGCATGCTGATGAACCATTTCAAATGTAAATGTTGACATGTTTGCACTCGTAATGTATCTTGTACAATATTACCCAATAAAACACACATGCTGATATGAAAATAATGATACCAATCACTTGTACTCACAGCAACTTTTAAGGCAGCAGAGTGCAAAATGTGCAGAGTACAATCGATAAATATGTAAGTATTGGAAACGTCTAAAAGCACTTGGATTATTCTTGTTTGGGCCTTGTTGATATTATATACATGAGGGCCAGGTCCTTAACCTGCACACTGATATAACAACTTACTGGAGTGTTTTCCATAAGACATCTGCTGTCCCTATCCATGTTCACCCATCAGTTTAAAATGGGTACCTGGGTGTTAGTCGACTGGTGTGGGTCGCATCCTGGGACAAAGCTGACCAAATTTGCCCGAAATGCTCAGCATAACCAGCGGCTTTTTATATAGTAGTATGTCATTGATGTCAGCTAGGCCTGTATACCTTGTACATGTACTTGTAGTAAATAAAGATATTATTATTATTATTATTAACAGCAGATATCAGATATATTGCGGGAACGAAGACAGAAGTTTTCCAGTACCTGGACAGCTTCCTTGTGCAAGTGCCGAATCAGCCTGGTTGTGATAGCTGTCTGCCTGCGGGTGGCTGGCACAAACATCCTGGCTGACAGACGATCAACAAGAAAGATTGACCTCAGAAGGGGTTGCAGAGTTGGAAAAACCCTGGAAACCAGTCACAGGTAAAAGGAAACTGTGTTGTAGCTGTCCAGGAAGTTTCAGAGTCCGGTTTATATTTGAATTGATTGTCCTGTATACATTTTATGCACAGCAGTATGAATGAATATTTAGTATTTTGGGTAAGTTACAACTTTTGAAGAGGGGGGCGTGCTGGACCATTATCAAATCACAACTGACGGGACTTGATAATGGTCCAGGACGGACCAGAATGTGGCCTCAAGTATCCTCTCCTAAGCGTGGGTTGTATATTGTTGCTGCCCCGATGCTGGCTGTTTTCATAATTATTCTTATTAGATTGACAAGGAAGCGCTGAACTGAGGTCATACAGCTCCAGGGAAATGGATTGTGGTTATATCCAGATTTTACCCAAGAAAATATATATATACATCCTTGAACCAAAAGCCCTTCTCCATCATCAAGACACAATCAAATGTAATACATTTAGCTTTATAAATTATTTAACTAACTTCAGTGAAGTTAACACAAACCATAAATAATTCTGTAAACAGACATAAATGCAGTGTTATATCTTTACTGACAGGGTTCCGCTCATGCCATGGGATTTTTCAAGTCAGAGAAACCCGCAGGTGCAGAGTTTGGTTACGTGTGCTCAAGATTAAATCTCATTACACTGCCTTTGAGTGCGCGTTTACAGTGTCGGTATTTTATATATTTTCTCTCCAGAAATAATTCTTCCACTTCATACACTCATTTCACTGCAAAGTCATTGCTGTCTCGTAGCTGGCTGTGAAAGCACAGTTAATGGAAGAAAACATGTTCAACAGCCTCCCACCAGGAACAATGGGAATTACCAACAGACCCCTGGCTGCCTTCAAGAGGGAGCTGGATAGACACCTAAAGTCAGTACTAGATCAGCCGGGCTGTGGTTCGTACGTTGGACTACGAGGCCAGCAGTAACAGCCTCGTTGATCAGGCCCTGATCCACCGGAGACCTGGCCAAGGACTCAGCTGCGGGGGCGTTGACCCCCAGAACACCCTGCAAGTAGTCACTGTTGCCTCGTAATATGGTTGTGAACCCATAGCTAGTGGAAAACGACACGTGTATTATATTATTAATAGTACACAATACCGATAAGTTGATGAGTAATACTTAAAGTCTTTTAATAAAATATAACCCGCACACTGTCACTAACATACTGTCAGTATAATTTACCTTCTTATACAGCCTTTCATTACACGATGTTTCGCCCTAAGTAATACTTTATCAGAACTATAGGACTGCTACACTATGAAGAACTAGTAACATACCTTATACTTGTCATAGTCGACTGAGAAATGCACCATAGCTGGCCACTTAACGATTCCTATTGGCAACGATATCACATGTCAACACTTAGAATTTTTGTTTACAAATCACATGGAAATGCTGTCAGCGTTTTCTAAAATTCACATGAGAACACTGCCAGTGTTTTCCACAAATCACATTTGAACAATGTCAGTGTTTTCTACAAACAATATAAATTTGATAGTCATAATCAGACTATGCAGGTTTAATCTGACATGAAACTAATCATACAGCTTGAAATTCCTCTGAATCAGGCGATAAAGTACCATCATCCGACGGGAAAGTTCTACCATAAGGTCGAAAATGCTTACCATACGGCGGGAAAGCTCTGTAATTCAGCTGTAAGTAATATCATTCAACAGTAAAGTCCAACAATAAATTCTATCATCCACCAATAAAATCCTATTAACCACCAATGAAATCCTATCATCCAGCAGGAAAAATCCTACATACCAATCAACTCTATTATCCGAAGATACATCCAGCAGGTCCTACATACGGGGAAAAGTTTTCCCAGAAACTTACTAAACATCAAGGAAACGTAGGGTAAAGTGCCATAATCTGGAGGTTAGGAGAGGGTGGGGGAGGGAGGAGTGACGTAAGCATGTGAGAAAGTGAGACTGCGAGCCAGTAAATGAGTTAACTCGACTCATTCACCATGCTCTAGTCACGTTCCACCAGTGTGTCACCAGAGCTTGTTCCACCTGCAGTTTTAATGACAAATGTTATTCCAGATGTTGTGGTGGTACATTTCTCCTGGTGGACCAGTTAAAAGCGGTTGGTCCCCACAATGTACACTAATGGGCCTAAAACTGATCTTTGTGACACGCCGCTTATGACTGGAGCCCAGGAGAAATGTCCAAATTTCTGGTAAGACATGTGCAACGCCTTTTTGAAAAAGTGACTGGTCCGTGAAATTTCTGGTCTCTTCATAAAAATTCCCAGGTGTTGCACATGTGTTTTGTTCATCAACTTGTAAATTATTATTGTAATGGTGAAAATTTCTCCTGAAGGATCTCAAGTCGTGCGATGTACCAACATAGTGGAACTTTTGCTCGTCTAATCGATGCCTTTCCCTTTGCTTACTAATCAAGAAGCAAACAAGTCTGGTTAAAATCGTATTGAATGAAAATATACGGGTACACGTGTTGACATACCAACTTACCGACGTTAATAATGATAAAATTATGATAATCTAAAAATGTAGAAAGCAACAACAGAAAAATAAGTGTTGGATATCCACTTTAACCTTGTTCGTGTGTATTAGCACACAAACATATCAGTAGCCGATTTCTATATGTTTTTGTAGTTTCTCAGCCCACTACGTGGTCAGGTTTCCATGGTGACCGCCTGATAAGCCAAACTATTGCTACCTGTGGCGGCAAGAAAACGTCAATACCAACAATCACACGCATGTAATGTCAATACGCGCTCTTACACAACGATAATGCCAACTTTCTCAAGCCACAGATAATGCCAGTACCCATCACACGCGCGCACACACATTAGGTAATCGCACGTCAGTCATCAAACAGGTAACGTCAACTGCTACACGCATATCCATACAGCTTGCAACATACCCTTGAGAACATTAATTCCCTAACATATTATAAAATTCTCACAGCCACAGGAACACAAACACAGCATCTACTCCCCGTCCCCCGACCCAAACAAAACAAAGAATAGCAGGAAACAGCTGATTTTTGTTGACATGTCTGCCGCTGCCGCGTCTCTCAACCACAATCAGTGAATCCACACGACAACCACTAACTACACTTTCTCTGCATACCCGGCCACGTTCCCAGTGCCCCCTCCCTTTCTCTCACACTATAACTATATAATATATATAATATATATATATATATATATATATATATATATATATATATATAGTAACCACGAACAAGTGGTATTTAATCAATAACAAACTGCGGCTAGCCGGGGGATCGAACCCGTGTTGTTTTAGCCCGCCTCGTGAGAAGAGCAAAAATTCACGACGCCCTAAACCACTGGACCATACAATCCTACAAACAACATGAGCCTAGCGAACTAGGCTTGCTTTATGCTGCGAGGACATACGATGGTGTGGTTGCATCAGAGCTAATTTATTCTACTCCCCGTTTGGTGTACTAGCCTCCACAAGTAGTACACACACAAAACTGTAACCACGAAGAAGTGGTTACAGTTGTGATCAAGATCGCTTCTTTTACTATTATATTCACAGGAAGTGTTAAACCCGTGGGGCGCTGAGTGCTGCATCACAAAGGGATTCATGCAGATGCTGGAGAACACAAGAGTGGGGATGAACACTCGGGGGAAGGATGAACGCACGTTCAGTTGATGCACCACATCAGTCTTAGTTGAGAAACGTTACTCTTGAAGATGAAGGCAGACAGTATAAGGTTGTCAGGGTTCCGAAAGAGTAGTTGAAAATGAAGCTTGTGCCACCTGATGAATGGGGCAATCTATCCCATGATATTAAGCTGTCCGCACAACTGCCAATTTTTGCAGTGGAGCTGAGCGTCGCTCTATAAGATGACCATGTGCGAGTCTGGTGTGTTCAATATACAATCACCAGAGACCATTTCCCTCATCTGACAGAAATGAAAAAGTATGCACTGTAACCCAAACTTTTTTTTAATAAAAATAGTTTGGCCAACTACCCTGCTATAGATCTCGTAAAGGCTGAGTCATTACTGAACAATAGTCGGGAAAGGGCAACACACTTTGGGCGATGAAGGTCCCTTAACTGTGGAACATGAAGTTGTGCCGGCCAGTTCATTGGCCTATACAAGAGGATGGTCAGTGACCCAGCCAATACGATCTCGGAGTGGATGATGAAGATGTGACCAAAAGGGCGACGGGATGTGAAATATCAACAATCTGTACAGCTTTTAACGCACTTCAAGAGAACAACACGACAAAGCAAGCAAGTTTTCACTTAGGTTTGCGTGCATCACACAAATATTTTTTTATGGTTTCAAGGGCTCACATGCTATGGGCACATAAAAACTACATTATCATAATAATAATAATAATAATAATAATAATAATAATAATATCTTTGTTTCTGTAAGTACATGTACAAGGTATACAGGCCTAGCTGACATCAATGACATACTACTACATAGAAAGCCCCTTGTTATGCAGAGTATTTCGGGCAAATTAGGTCAGTTTTGTCCCAAGATGCGACCCACACCAGTCGACTAACACCCAGGTACCAATTATTACTGATGGTGAACAGACAACCTGTGTAAGGAAACGCCCAATGTTTCTACCCTCGCCAGAAATCGAACCCGGACCCTCACCGTGTGAAGCGAGAGCTTTTGCCACCAAGCCACCGTAATGTAGATTTAACTTAAGATAACCCGATAGTCAAACAAGGTGACATTTCTACTAGGAGGGGGATGAGTCTATCATTTAGCATATACAATGAGCAATCTTGAATTTTGAATATTGTAAGTTTATTCAGGTATACACAAATACAGTTACATAGATTATCATACATAGCAGCATATGTGTAGAGAACCCAGGATAACCCAAAAAAGTCAGAAGTGACTTATTTCCATTATCCTCCCTGTCTGCACATTCATTCATTAATATTTTTTGGCTCTATTCTTAAACTGTCTTACCCTATGATTGGCCTTGACACGATCAGGAAACCCATACCGTTCCTTTATCTCTGTGTATTAATACGTATTTAAGGTGAACATGATGACAATGTAAATCATGGCATCAAGGATTGTATATAATTCTACAATGAAAATGCTAGTAGATTCCATCAACATCAGTGATCCCACAACAAAAGGACATCAGACTCGG
Organism: Cherax destructor; assembly: GCA_009830355.1. Taxonomy (NCBI): domain Eukaryota; kingdom Metazoa; phylum Arthropoda; class Malacostraca; order Decapoda; family Parastacidae; genus Cherax; species Cherax destructor. The sequence goes on along the minus strand of WNWK01000066.1, from coordinate 666,932 downwards.
TATATAAGCGACTGAATGGCTTGCAAAAACATCAGACCCTCTCTAATTTATATAACAGATTTCATGTTCATGGGGGCAGCATATGTAAGGAAACATGCCTCCACCAGGGTACTCTTTGGTTGTGGGCCAGCCAATGCAACTCATGGTATCTAAGAAAGCTACTAACGGGTGTAACCATCGAGAAACCTTTTGTTGGCAAATAAGATAACAGTTCAAAAGAAAATGGTTCGTGTGCCTCCCTCTTCCATCTAAAAGAAAACGATAGGAAACTTCAGCCAGATATCAGTAACTCCTCTGTTTGTACCCCTTAAAAATAATACTTGCATTATTTATCACATTTCCATTGTTATTCTCTCTCGTTCGATAAGAAAACAATTTTACCTGAGTTATTTATTTGGCTTTGATCCTAGGTTACTTTGAAGTTCCGTACCTGTGAGCCCTCACTGGAATACTCAATATCCTTATCGCTCTATAGAAGTCTCCCAGCTCAGGTTGACAATTTCAACACTTTGCATGAGCCCCATCCTTCGTGCTGGAATATGACAGGGAAACATGGCTAGCTTTCGTTCAAATTGTGTATCTATCATATAGAAAAGGGTAGCGGCGCACTACTAAGGTATCTAATTTTGTAAAAAAAAACGTTACTATGACTCTTCGCATACAAAGATACTTGAAAATGTCAACGAAATGCACTCATCAAATTGTGAAGAACAAAATATATACAAAAGTGTATTCATATTAGTAACCCTGAGGGTTAACAACCCATGATAACTTAAGAAAGCCAAACAGTGTGGCTTATTTCTGCTCGGATCCTTAGGTCCTCCTCTTCTTGAATACAATCCACAACAATCGACTATCTCTTAGGTAATTATTTACTTTCAAGTGACCAGGAGCAGGACATTAAAATTTTTGCTGAGAGCGACAAAGATACCAATACTTTTTCATTTTATTTTAAAAATTATAATAACTATATATTCAATTTATAAGAGAAAGCTTATTGCTCAATAGGTTAAATATTAAATAACTTAATTTCTCTGAGATGGCAATGTCATTACTAACTACAGACATCTCTTGAGGCTTTCAATTTCAAATTAAGAAAATATATTATTTCTAAATCATTCTACATTTAATTAGTAAACCGATGATGACAATCTGAAATTAATTACGAAAACAAGTCTGAATAATTTCCAGTTTTATTAAACACGAAGCTAAAACATCCAACACACTCATAATAACGTTTATTTAAAACATTTTTAAAAATTTTGAATAAAAAAAACGTACATTATTGTAATAACTGGAAAGTTAAAAAAATATATAGTTCGAAATGTGAACCACCACCGCTAAATTAACTGACACATTTTCATTATAGTTTATTTTTTAACTTTGAAGAAATGCATTGAATAGAAAAACATTCTAATACCTGAAATTAAAAATAAACAATGTACATACATTACTTTAGTAGCTAAAATTAAAATTGATCAAATTAAAGTTGAAGAACACCAACAATTCCCTTGTAGAAAATTTTGAATTTTCATAAATTTAGCATGTTTAAATTGGAAAAATATAATTATTTCATATTAAATGTGATGCTATTTGGACCCTTCGAGAAATTTTAAGTGAAAGGGGGTGTAGAACAGCTGCTGAGTGACGCCGGGAAGCAGCCATTTTTGTAATTTGTGAACACTGGTTGTCGTGGGAAATTCTGCTATATTTCGGTGTCTTTTGAGCCAAATTGGTTTTTTTGACCTGAATTTGTAATAGGAACCCATGTTAATGTCACCTGCTGAAGAATTGGGACAGGAAATTTGTGAGACCTCAAGAATTACATGTGGATGGCGGAAGATAAAGGAAAGGGATACGACCATCACTCACAGGCAAGTGCGCCATTAGTCCTTGCATTTAGATCTCTAGCTGGCCAGTGTAGGGTCTAGGTGTCAGGCAGGTGTTGGTGTGATCCATCTATAGTAATTAAACGGTAAGTGGTAATACAAATTTCTTTTGTATACACAGCAAGCCTAATCACATACAGTCAACAATTTTAATTTACCAGAGTAGCTGGTTTTAGTATTGTAATTATTAATGTCACATCTAGCTTTTTGTGAGAGTGGTGAAGAAATGGGCATCGAGGAGTTACAGTTCGGTGACCTACTGTGACTTAAGTCCCACTTATTTCACCCAAATTACTTGCATGTAGTAATTCAGGTAATACCCTGCAAACCTCACGCAGATAATTTACTCACATAATTTAAAAAGCCTTTGTGGTCCTTCAAACTAGATATAATTTATTACAATATGCACCAAATATCCTAGCCAAATATTTCCTAGCTTAGCAAAATAATTATAATTATATGCAAAATATTTCCTAGCTTAGCAAAATAATTATTATAATCAGAAAGAAGACAATTATCATTCCTAGCCCTAACTGGGCTTAGCAATTAATTTATATAATTACACAAATTCATTAATATCACAAATGTATAAGAAACACAATTTCAGCCCCACTGAGCAGGCAAATCCAATTAATTGTGGCAACTATAATCCACTACACAAACACCATTAATTAATTAATTTCCAGTTATATGTGAACCCAGTAATCCATTACTTCCAATCAAATCATTAAATTAAATTCTCACTGATTACATATCCGAGTTTAAGTCCAAAGGCTTTTATGAATTATTATGTGAGTAAATTACCTTCATGAGGTTTACAGGGTATTACCTGAATTATTGCGTGCAAGTAATTTGGGTGAGATAAGTGGGACTTTAGTCACAGTAGGTCGCCGAACTGTAACTCCCTCGATGCCCATTTCTTCACCACTCACAAAAAAACTAAACCTGACATTAAATTAATAATTACAATATTAAAACTAGCTATTTTGGTAAATTAAAATTGTCAACCGTATATGATTAGACTTGCTGGGTACACAAAAGAAATTCGTATTATCACTTACCATTTAATTACTGTAGATGGATCACACCACAATACCTGCCTGACACCTAGACCCTACACTGGCCAGCTAGAGATCTAAATGAAAGAACTAATGGTGCACTTCCCTGTGAATGATGGTCATATCCCTTATCTTCTGCCATCCACACATAATTCTTGAGGTCCCACAAATTTCCTGTCCAAATTCTTCAGCAGGGGACATTAACACGGGTTCCTATTACAAATTCAGGCTTGGAAGACACCAAATTATAGCAGAATTTCCCATGACAACCAGTGTTCACAAATTACAAAAATGGCATCTCCCCACGTCACTCAGCAACTGTTCTACACCCCCTTCACTTAAAATTTCTCGAAGGGTCCAAATAGCATCACATTTTAATACATAATTATATTTTTCAAATTTAAAGATGCTAAATTTATTAACATTCAAAATTTTCCACATCCCTTTTTTTTTTTTAAGTTAATCTGTTCTTATGAGGAGAGTAGAAATACTTCCAATACTGAACAATCTTTCACTCCCAATTGAAAAGGGGTGAACCCTGATATTTACTGGCTAGGTTTACCAGAGATGGAAGAACTATTATATTTTCTTTTCACCACTCTAGTGGATTTCCTTCTTTAGGCAATAACTCAACTGCCATATATTTGTCTATTTCTCTTTTTATGTTCGGTAGTTCATTTTGCTCTTGAAGAACCTCTTACTTTACTGCAGGCTAGAGAAGAGTGACTGAAGTAACTCACTAGTTCTCTACAGTTAGTAATGTCCATAATACAATCATGGATAACCAGTTAAAGGGTAGGCAGAAAGTAAATAGCCGATACCGATACTTTGGCACACCTCTAATTATGATTATCAAACATATATGATTTTTTTTTCACACAGAGTATTATAAGAAATGGTTATAACTAACCATAATTTTTAAAGGGGGTGGACCAGTAAGCCAGCGGAAGGCCTCGGTCAGATGACCAAAAGTTCCAACGGCGGGTCATCATCTGCCTAAGACCCTCGTCAGGAAACACTTGCCCTATTTCCTGACGAACCTTACCTAACCCATATATGATTTTACGGACTAATATGAAAGAATTTGCCGAAAAATACTTAAACAAAAGCGCAAATACACCAAGTTTAAAACAATAATATAAAATAAAGAACTTCAAAATTTGTCATAAAATACATATTCAAACAGAACTGTCCAATATCTTAAATCTTCTTCCACTGCTTAGTAAATACTTCCAGGAATCCCACCACACAGTAAGAGGAATTTAGGCACTTAACTCAGGGGTCGATGTGCGGTGTCTTAGCTTACCAACAAACCCTTAAATGGCAAACGAATTAACAAAGGGGTGAATCTAATGCAACTGGATGTTACCCATTTCGTTTATGTAATTTAATCACTGGCCGTTAACTAAATAAATTTTGATAAAGCTAAAACTAAAGTAACCTAGCTTAAAATGACTAATATTTAACTTTTCTTTATGCTGCTCTGATCGTTCAGTAATATATGTCTGTATGTGTGTTTAGAAAAGGAACGATACATTTTGAGGAATGCTTGGTAAAATCGACCAGGACAAGCGAGGCGTTGATACAAGCTACAGCAGTAAAGTGGTCGTCACCATGGTTCTGAGTCCCTCAGCGGCCACTGATGCACTTCTACATTCCCTGAGTCCCTCAGCGGCCACTGATGCACTTCTACATTCCCTGCGGAAGGTAATGTTAATTACTGTTGCCATGTGGTAAAGCCTATCGACTGAAAGTCCCGTTAAGAACGCAAATTACAGAGATGTTACTATCAGGTAAATTGTACTCTCTAAAAGCCTAAAGAGAAGGGTGTTTTCTACCTAATAAGCATTATGGAAAAAATTATGCCATAAATCTGCGATAATCAATTTGAACATACCGATAAAAATAACATGGATTTTTTTTTTCAACAAGTCGGCCGTCTCCCACCGAGGCAGGGTGACCCAAAAAGAAAGAAAATCCCCAAAAAGAAAATACTTTCATCATCAATCAACACTTTCACCTCACTCATACATAATCACTGTCTTTGCAGAGGCGCTCAGATACTACAGCTGAGAATAGTCTCTCCCAACTGTCACTATCCCAGACCCCTCCTTTAAAGTGCAGGCACTGTACTTCTCATTTCCAGGACTCAAGTCCAACTAAATCAATTAACTGGTTTCCCTGAATCCCTTCACAAAATATTACCCTGCTCACACTCCAACAGCTCGTCAGGTCCCAAAAACCATTCGTCTCCATTCACTCCTAACACGCTCACACATGCTTGCTGGAAGTCCAAGCCCCTCGTCCACAAATCCTCCTTTACCCCCTCCCTCCAACATTTTCGAGGATGACCCCTACCCCGCCTTCCTTCCCCTACAGATTTATACGCTCTCCAAGTCATTCTACTTTGATCCATTCTCTCTAAATGACCAAACCACTTCAACAACCCCTCTTCAGCCCTCTGACAAATACTTTTAGTAACTCCACACCTCCTCCTAATTTCCACACTCCGAATTTTCTGCATAATATTTACACCACACATTGCCCTTAGACAGGACATCTCCACTGCCTCCAGCCGCCTCCTCGCTGCAGCATTTGCAACCCATGCTTCACACCCATATAAGAGTGTTGGTACCACTATACTTTAAACTCATTATATAATTTAAAAAAAAAGATGGGTAAAAATATTACGTTAGTTTGGGTTAGGTTAGAATTAGGGGGAGGGGATATGATTGAAGTTTAAAACTGGAAAAACTCAATAAATAAAGAGCATGTAAATAACGAGCTGAAAATATTTCTTACCAAGCCATAACTCAAAGCAATAGATTCAATGTGAACAAATTACGATTTAGAAAGGATATAGGAAAGTACTGGCTTGGCAGTAGTATTAGACGGGAACGTCTGGTATCTTTGAAAATAGGTTGGACGGGTATACAAATGGGTGTGATTGAGCCTGACTTGTACTAGCCTAACATGGGCCTACTGCAGTGCTTCACTATTCTCGTGTTCTTAACCCAAGTCTTGACGAGATTCACATAGCAGTCTTCCATAATTCGTGCCAAAGAAAATGACATACATAACAGAACAACTGAGAGTCCTGCAAAAGTTTACTGACTACGAATGAGCAATCCAAAATATTTATCAAGTAGATTCTGCAATCCCAACATTAGGTGCTCAAACTGCAATATTCAATTCCGTATTTTCAACACTAACACACAGGTTAGGTTAGATAAGGTTTGTCAGGAAACAGGACAAGCGTTTCCTGACGCGGGTCTCAGTCATATGATAACCCGCAGCTGGAGTTTTTGATCGTCTGACCGAGGCCTTCCGCTGGCTTACCGGTCCACCCCTTTAAAAATTATGGTCACAGATCAGCCAACATATAGGCGAGTTCAAATAGAAAGTGAGTTTGGCTGGTATTCAGCAGACGGAGGATCAAGTTTCCACGTTTTGTGCTGAATGATACACGAATTAAAAAAATTTGATCAGCCAACACGTCAAAATACGTCTGATCGAAGAGTAAATTTACTTTTCTTGCCTCTGAATCTGGGTGCACCAATAATTTAAATACTGACGAATTTCTACTAAGTAAATTTTCATGAAAGTAACGCAGACTACAGCTGTATTAGTTTAGTTGATTCAGACCACATTACTCCATATGATACCTGCATGTAACATAAATTAAATATAATTTTATATACCACAATTTCCTTTTATACGAAAGCTTAATTTACTTCTGTACTTGTTTGCTTAAATAATTTATAATACTGATGAACACTAGGCTATACCAGTTTGGAATAATCTCAAGTTTCAAATCAGATGCTCTGCGGTTACCAAATATTCTTTCCTAGTAATAAGTTTCACGTACGTTTATTTACTACCAATGCAAGCCTAACTAAAGAACGTTAAAATAATGCTACATATTAATGTTCGAATCAACTGCATGTTCAACAGTGATGTCCCCCCTGGCCTTAAACCTTGAACCCCCCCTTGGCCTCATCTTCCAACCCCCCTTGGCCTCATCTTCCAACCCCCCTTGGCCTCATCTTCCAACCCCCCTTGGCCTCATCTTCCAACCCCCTTGGCCTCATCTATCAAGCCCTACTACTCAGTCATCTTTCACCTCTGGCTTCATCTTTGCACCCCTGACCTCACATGTGCACTAACCACCCGCCCCCGGTCCTTCAATCCTGGTTGCAAGCCTGGCTCTATAAGCCTAGATCGCAAGCTCCGCCTAAAAAAATAACGACATATACACAGAGGTTTATGTGTATACAAAGAATTTACTTTTAATATCTAGATAAGCCTTAAAGATCAACATGCAGTTGATAGTCTTGAAACTGAACAGACTACTGAACCTCTGAATAGCTTGTGCCCTTATTTAATTTGTAGAACCAAATATAAATAAGGGCAAATTTACACGTGTGCCACGTTGATATTTTTTTTTTTTTGCAATTAAGAAGCCCATTAAAATTTATAATAAAAGCAATAATAGAAGTAATACAACATCGAATGTATTCACTCTCCAGGTACCATAATATCTAATGTGATACTAAATAACAAGAGAGCCATTAACAGATTAATACTCTTCCCATAAATTAGAGTGGACAGTTGGGGAGGGAAGGAAGCAAGAAGAGGGATGGGGGGAGAGAGAGAGGATGCAAGGAATGGGAAGGAGAGTGAACGAGGGAGGATAAGTGTAGATTGTAGAAGCAATGTAATGGGTAGGGGGAGCGAAGAGTGGAAGAACTGATAATACAGTAGGAAAGGGAGAGATGGAAATAAATGGTATAAAATACCGACACATTGGAAAAATAAACACATAAGCAGTATAATGTGTCCTTTATTGACAACGTTTCGCCCACGCAGTGGCTTTATACAGACAGATTCCCACAGGTAGATCTGTCATGATCTACCCACAGGTAGATCTGTCTGTGACTCGATATCTACCCACAGGTAGATCTGTCTGTGACTCGATAAAGCCCACTGCGTGGGCGAAACGTTGTCAATAAAGAATCACATACTCTTATGTGTTTATTTTTCCAGGAAAGGGAGAGAGAGCAGTCATACGATCACAAATCTGCCTTTACTACAACACTGATCTTAGCAGCAGCAGCAGCAGGCAGCAGGTGAGGAATCAACGTCGCACAACCCGACTGTGGCAGTTGGCCCTCGCTGACTGGCCTAATGCCATTAAAAGAAAAAACAGCCTTAATTAAGCCCTAAAGATTTTTACTCAGAGGGTTGAGTTTATTGGGCAGTGCCACTATCCCGTGAGTGAACGTTCAGCCATTAAGACCAAAATTGTAAGCCCAAATTGTTGACACGCAAATAGCAAAATTAGCTACATCTTTTACTGTTGCAATATTCTGGTACCACTACCTTCCTGTCAAATATAACCTGTAACCGGCTTGAGGTCACAATTTCCGTGTTCTTTGTCAGATCAACCAGGTTGTTATTGCCAGAGTACCAGGGGATAACACTTTCTACAGTGCACCTCTTACTCTAGATTTTTAATTTGCACTTTTCTGTAATTTACTATACAACGTTTCTCCAATCCTTTAGTCTGTATTTTCATACTGTTTTCCTATTTCTTTTAATTCATCAACTATAATTCCTTGCTACGTTAACATGAAATATTATCTACACAAACTATCAGGCATTCTGTCATTTTATTAAAAAAATTATGACCATTGTACAATAATGAGATTATCTGGCTGACAGTGAGTGTGAAAATACAGACAAGTTGACTTTTCTTGTTTTAATACAAGTAGTGCAGTCTGGGTGGATGATACCTAAATCCTGAACTCTTACAAACTTTTCAAGATATATAATAAAACTTGGGTTTGCAACTATGGTGAGCCTTGATCCAGTAACACCACTTTCCGAATCTAGTGATCCATTGGTGAATATCTGGACGAAATGACTGGGAATTCACTACTCATTACAATGAGTGATGTATCTGCTTTCGTAACCTTCATTCATTATTATACTTCACTTTCATCCCACATATTTGGTTCCTAACATTTTACGACTCTGCTTCTTATGTTTGCAAACTTAATGTATTATGAATATGATTTAATTACTGGTTTAAGTCAATCTGGAGAGCAGGTTGAACTTAGTCACATATCTTGGCACTAGGAGGGCGGCTCAGAATTATACCCAATGAACTTGTGATATATTTTTGATCGGTAAGTTTCTAGAGTCTTGTTTCATCAAGAGTACTTGTGTACCATAGACTATTATTATAATTATTGTTATTATTATTAGCAGCAGCAACAGCAGCCGCCGCCGCAGCAGTAATTATAAATAAATAAAAAAGCTAAACTCGTATGGATCATACAGATCATAGTCAATAACCTTGTGAAGTACTTAATGTACATCACATCACGGGTAGTAGGCTGCTACTGAGATAGCTGCTCCCGCTTCCTTTGCCTTCCATGACATTTCTCTCAGCAATCCAATACATATATTAATTATATTTTATATTTTCCTACGTGGGTTCCAGGAACCATATAGTAACCTATCTGTAAAAAACTGCATTTGTGGTCACACTGGGGTTCATACTAACCTTCCTATGGTGTACAGAAATATACCTAGTTGAATGAATCTTATTAGTCACCTGGCCGAGTGGTTAACGCACTGGCTTCCGAGTTTTGATAAGACTTACTCGCCATGGGTTTAAATCCCACCCGTTCCGTGATTTGTTTACAATCGTATTATTACGAGTTCGTGAGTCAAGTCAATGTCTTACCTGGAGAGGGTTACGAGGGTCAACGCGCCCGCGGCCTCATGGTGGATCAGGGTCTGATCAACCCGGCTGTTACTGCTGGCCGCACGTAAACCGACGTACGAACCACAGCACGGCTAATCAGGTACTGACTTTAGGTGCCTATCCAGCGCCTGCTTGAAGACAGCCAGGGATCTATTGATAATCCCCCTTATGTATGCTGGGAGGCAGTTGAACAGTTTTGCTGTAATTGTCAAAGCTTATTTCTTGGGTAGCATTGAAAAGTGGGTTGAGCAAATATTCTGTTAGTGGGACGGATTGTGAAGGACCTGCCTAGTATGGGCCAACAGGCCTGCTGCAGTGTTCCTCCTTTCTTATGTTCTTATGTTCTTATTTGAAAGTTCTCTCTATACCCAAGTCAAAACTTCCGTTTTCATTACTGATATTACAAAACTCGATTCCTTACACACTGCAACAAGTTCTTCCAAAACTAAGATTCACGTTATCATATGAGGATTAAATCAATAAGGTGTGATCAGCATACACTAAGTGGACTACACCAGCAAGATACGTAGTTGATAATGACGACTCCGTTCATTACATTAAACATGGGACTGAGGACACCGCCTTGGGGTGCACCCAGTTCCATTCAGTTATCTTCATACATTCGTATGCCTTTGATGGGTTTACATGTTTTTCTACACCCTCAGCCCGGCCCTGAGCCATGCTTGTCTGGTCAACTAGGCTGTTGCCGTTGATGTTGAGCCAAATATCCATCATATGGCCTGGTTGACCCGGCACATGGTGAAGGCACTTGTCGAGTTTCCGGTGTGTTTCTGATATTTTCTGGTAAGATGTTTAACAGTCTGGACCCACTGATGTTGATACAATGTTCTCTTATTGTGCCCACGGCGAACCTGAGTCTCGCCTTTTTTTTTTTTTACCTCTTAAGTATTTTCCCTGAAGCAATGCTGTAGTTCCTCTATACACAATCTTATAAACACCTCCTTTACGTCCCATCATAAGAAAATTAACGTAGAAAATTAAAGATTATGCTAAATAATGAGACATTCTTATATTCACTATACATCTAAGCCAACTGTGCGCGCACATCCTGTCTAAAATAAGTCAGCCAGCACCAAGAGAAAGTTCAGAGACTGGCCACCACACTGATACTGGAACCCAGAGAAACTACCACACCAGCAGAAGATAAAGAACTAAATTTTAGCACATTGGAGGAAATAATTCTGTAGATAGGACGAAAATATACAAAGATCACACCATACCGGAATGGGAAATGAAAGCTAGCTAGCTAGCTCGCTCGCTCGCTCGCTCGCTCTCTCGCGCTCTCTCTCGCGCTCTCTCTCGCTCCTCTCTCTCGCGCTCTCTCGCGCTCTCTCTCGCTCTCTCTCGCTCTCTCTCTCTCTCTCTCTCACTGTACGTCAGGCCTATACTAGAGTATGCAGCACCAGTATGGAACCCACACCTGGTCAAGCACGTCAAGAAATTAGAAAAAGTGCAAAGGTTTGCAATAAAACTAGTCCCGGAGCTAAGGGGTATGTCCTACGAGGAGAGGTTAAGGGAAATCGACTTAACGACACTGGACGACAGGAGAGAGAGGGGAGAAATCATAACGACATATAAAATACTGAGAGGAATTGATAAGTTGGATAGGGACAATGTTTTAGATATGAGACAACAACAAAGGGTCACAACTGGAAGTTGAAGACTCAGATGAGTCACAGGTATGTTAGGAAGTTTTTCTTCAGTCACAGAGTTGTCAAGAAGTGGAACAATTCGGAGAGTGATGTAGTGGAGGCAAGATCCATGCATAGCTTTAAGAGGAGATACGATAAAGCTCATGGAGCAGGGAGAGAGTAGACCTAGTAAAGACCAGCGAAAAGGCGGGGCCAGGAGCTGTGACACGACCTCTGCAACAAAACATAGGTAAATACACTATTGTTTTACAATGTTTTCAGAAAATGGTATTTATTGATCATTATTCTTGCATCCCGAGAGAGAGAGTATACACCTGGGAGCTACTAGCAATTATCTTATCTTTAGCAGTGTAGTAAGTTCCCCCTCCCTCTCCTACTCAACTCTGCCCTTTGAGAACCCTCCTGCTCTGCTGAACCTCCTGCACGAGCAACAGCCTGGCTGCTCAAAACCCGTGTCGTAATTAGCAGACTGAGGATAGAGCTTCCGCCATACGTTACGCTGAACCCATTGGGGTTTAGCGCTTCAATAAATACAAACAAATGTACCTAAAAGCCAAAAAAAAAAAAACTCCTACAACCGTAGAATGCTTGGAATCAACCTTTACAAGATAAATTTATATATATATATATATATATATATATATATATATATATATATATATATATATATATATATATATATATATAGGAGGTACCACCACTAGAACTTTACTGAGGGCCCTCATCCTCAGAGAAGACAATAAACGTACCTCTGGGAAAACTCAAGGTTCTCCCCGGAGCTGTTTGAATATTTTCTTCTACCACCCCCTATATTTTATATTCTGTATGAACTTTATTAATAGACAGAATACATTGAGAGAAAACACAAACATGAATACACTGACAAGGTATGATAAAGCTCATGGAGCAGGGAGAGCAGAGACCCAGTAGCGGATAGCGAAGAGGCAGGGCCAGGAGCTGAGTCTCGACCCCTGCAACCACAATTAGGTGACAATTAGGTGAGTACTAGTACAATATATCAAAGATTATGAATCTCCTCCAGCTCCTCTGAAGCCGGACGCGAGCCCAGTATGCAGCATGCATTTCCCCTCTCAATGGCCATGCTGAGGTGCTGGAACATGAAAGTAGCTTCCCCTGGGTCCCTGGTGGTATCGACGAGTCTGGAACCCAGTTCTTTAAGGAAATGTGTGGCATTTTTTCCCCATGATCCCAAGGTCTCTGATCCCACTGGGACAAATTGATACTGTTGGCTAATGTCCCTGTACTTGCCGATCTTGTACTCCTCCCTGTGATCAGCAGCTCCTCCCTGTTGCCCGACACTGTGATGGCTGTAGGTGTCAGCCAGCGTCGACACAGGTATAGTCCCATACCTACCTACGATGGTAGGTATGGGACTATATACCTTTGATATACCTTTGAAGAGTTTCGAGAGTATCTACTCTCTGAGCCCGGCCATGGGCCAGGCTCATCTGGTGCTTGCCTGGTCAACCAGGCTGTTGCTGCTGGAGGCCCGCTGCCCCACATATCCATCACAGCCTGGTTGATCTGGCCCCCGATGAAGATACTTGTCCAGTTTCCTCTTGAAAGCTTCTACACTGGTTCCAGCCGTGTTTCGGATATCTTCTGGTAAGATGTTGAATAGTCTGGGACCCCGGATGTTAATACAGTGCTCCCGTATTGTCCCCACCGCACCCCTGCTCCTCACTGAGTTTATTTTACACTTTCTCCCATATCTCTCACTCACACTTACAAAAGCACTTAGAAAAATACACTTACATAATTGTTAGTGTTTGGAGCAGGCCGTTAACCGGGGGTCCACTGTATATATGTATGTATATACAGTGGTACCTCGACTTACGATGGTCCCCAAACTCACCCTTTTATGTAAGTTTATTTTTTTAAACGCTTTTGTAAGTGTAATTTTGGGGATCTAAAAGGACTAGTCTATTTTATATCATTCCTTAAGGGGATAAATTCGTTTGGTAATGGCACTTGAACAGTATTCTGGAATGAAAAAATATCGTAAGTCGAGGTACCACTGTACAGTGGTACCCCGACTTACGATATTAATCCGTCAGAGAGGGCATATTTTAAGGCGAAACAATCGTTAAACGAATCAATTTTCCCCATAAGAAATAATGGAAATAAATTTAATCCGTCCAAGACTTCCAAAAGTAGTTAAATAAAATATTTTTTAGAACTTTTGGACATTAAATAATAAATAATTTAATAAAGAATACATAAATACACATGCAAATATTGTACAATAACATGTCACTTACATTTATTGAAGAGTTGTTGATGTGTGGAGGACGGGAGGAGGGGAGAAGGTGGAGTAGTATGCTAGTGTTTGGAAGGGGAATCCCCTTCCATTAACACTGCAGGTACCAAGTCCTTTTCTGGGGTTACTGGCCTTTTTCTTTGAATGCTACACTCCCTGCATGAATGCTACACTCCCTGTATGAATGCTACACTCCCTGTATGAATGCTACACTCCCTGCATGAATGCTACACTCCCTGTATGAATGCTACACTCCCTGCATGAATGCTACACTCCTGCATGAATGCTACACTCCCTGCATGAATGCTACACTCCCTGCATGAATGCTACACTCCTGCATGCCTGCTACACTCCTGCATGAATGCTACACTCCCTGCATGAATGCTACACTCCTGCATGAATGCTACACTCCCTGCATGAATGCTACACTCCCTGCATGAATGCTACACTCCTGCATGCCTGCTGCACTCCCTGCATGCCTGCTACACTCCCTGCATGAATGCTACACTCCCTGCATGCCTGCTGCACTCCCTGCATGCCTGCTACACTCCCTGCATGAATGCTACACTCCCTGCATGAATGCTACACTCCTTGCATGCCTGCTACACTCCCTGCATAAATGCTTCACTCCCTGCACATTCTTTACCACAGGCTTGGCACTAGAGCTTTCTTGGGGCCCATGGTGGCTTATTTAGCAGTTGCAAGCACTAAAAACAGTGGAATAATGACAATATACTGGTATGAATGCGTGGGTGTGGGTGGGTGGTCGCTCCGCTTGTAAACAATAGCACTGATGCCCCCTGGAGTGCGCGTCAGCTGGGCGCCAAGCGGACAGGTCCGGTACGAATGTCGGTAGACGAAGCAAACATCGTAAGTCACAATCAAATTTCTTACGTTATAAATATCGGTTATCGAAAATAACGTAAGATGATAACATCGTAAGTCGGGGTTCCACTGTATATGTATGTGTGTGTATATATATATATATATATATATATATATATATATATATATATATATATATATATATATATATATATATATATATATATATATATATATATATATATATATATATATATAAATACACACACACACACACACACACACACTGGTACCTCAGCATACAAACAGCTCCCAACTCGAATAATTATGTACTTTTTGGAGGTGTGAAACAGATTAATCTAATTTACATTATTCTTTATGGGAACAAATTCGTTCGGTGGCACTCAAACAGCCTTCTGGAACAAATTAAGCTCGTAACCCGAGGTACCAGTGTATATATATTACGTATATACAGTGGACCCTTGGTTTTCGCCGAAAATTCTTTCCAGAATGCTGTTTGAGTGCAGTTACCGAACAAATTTGTTTCCATAAGGATAAATGTAAATTGGATTAGTCATTTCAGACCCACAAAACTACACTTACAGAAGCAATTATGAAAATACACTTATATAATTGTTCGAGTCTGGAGATGAACGAAAACCGAGGGTCCACTGTATATATGGAGAGAGAGAGGGAGGGAGGTTATTTAACATCTAGGAAACGGAGGGAAATGAGTTAACGAGTTTGATTAAGTAAGTAAACAAGCAAGTTTGTTCAGGTACACACAAATACAGTTACACAGATTATCATACATAGCAGCATTTGTGTAGAGAACCTAGGATAACACAAAACATAAGAGGTAGCTGCAATTTGTTAGATCAAGAGCCCTTCACCAGTATCAAGACACCTTCTTGAAAGGTGTATATATGTGATGTAAGAGTTGCTGTGAGTGTGTGGTAGTTCATCATTGTGGTGCATGGCAGGTCTTGTCTGTGACGTGTTCGACTACTTCCCAGCGTGTACAAAATGTCACCTTGAGTCAAGGTCACCATGACTATTTAATCACTGGCACAATTTTCAAGATACATACTCCTAATGGCTCAAAGAGCAACTCAATCATATTAACACCTCAGTTGATTTTGCCTGACAAATAAGCCACGCTGACTTTTAGATTATCCCAAGTTAGTAACCCTCTGCATTAGTTATTGCCTTTTTAGTCTTAAGATAGGCTTAACTTTGCCGAAGTGCTCTGTATAACAATGGGCTTTCTGCATGCACACCTAAATGTCATCCATCTTACAAACGTGTAACTTACACATATCTGCACTTACCAGTGAGGAACTTGGTAACTACGTAATTATAATTTTACAACCGCCGAGTCATAGTACACACGTGTGACACGTAAATATGTGTGAGACAAACATACACTGTACCATTCTGTTTGTAAGTCGGGGGATGTTGTGTACTCAACAATGAAGCAAATACATAATGCAGTGAGTCTCTCTTATATCACAAGGATTAAATACTTAAAACATTTCTTGTGTAGTACAAACCAGAGAATACATAAAGCATAATTATCTTTGTGTATAAGAGTAGTGTGTTTGGATATGTAATCAAAAGTTACCTCTTCGTCCCATCAAACTAGAAATACAGATAATAATCGATCACGTTTGTGCAATTGTGAAACGTGTTGTATCCCTACATACACCTCGGTACATTTGTATAATTGTGAAAAGAACCATATTCCCATCTCATACCTAAGTACTATGTCACTATACAGTACGTGTATCTGCAATACAATAAAATCTTTGAGGTGTTACAATTACAGTGTACCCCCGAGTAACGAGCAAAATTCATTCCAGAAGCCTGCTCAAGTGCCATTACCAAACGAATTTACTCCCATAAGAAATATGTCAAGTAGGTTAGTCCATTTCAGACCCCCAAAAATACACTTACAAAAGCACTTACAATATTATACTTACATAATTGTACGATTTCCGAGGTGCTCGTTACTCTCGGAGGTCCACTGTGCACAAATATGCATTACATGAAGTTCACTTGTAATACTTCATTTCCCTATTTTTTTGAGGTTTTGCTTTATACTAATTTTCTATTACATGTGCATCATCTTCAGATTATGTCCTTGTATTGATAAAGTTGGTGAAACGTCTACAATGAAGATACCCAGATGTTGCACATGTGTTTAATTTACCTAACCTTATTATAACAAGTGCAATTTAATTTAGCACAATCCAACTAAATATATTTTAGATAAGTTTACAATAATTTAATAATAAACACAATGAAATATATTCTTTTTCATTAGGTTCAGAATGATTTTTACGAAATTATTGCATACACAAATTTTCGCTTGCCTAATTCAGCAAAAAAAGCGTTGCTATTTAAAGCAACACTGCAAGTTTTACCTATTCGGCACGACATTATATATATACGTATAGTATAAACATTATCCTCACATTTGAACTAATAATGCAGAAGATATGAAAATTGTGTTGACTGGTGATGCAGGAAGCAGCTGATTTATTCCCATCTGTGAAGACCTGTGAGGTGATAAAACAACACTGTACGAGGAAGTGGTCGTTAATCAGGAGGGGAACGGGGAGGAATGGACCGCAGCATGGAATTTGGTCATTAAACAAGCGGGCGTCAGTCATTAAGTAGGGAAATGGTCCTAGAATTTTTTGGTCAATATTCAAAATTATGTTTTGTGAATGGCCATTAAGCAGGTGATCACTGTACTTAGTCTATCAGGTTACCAGTGATATATTATGTTGCTGTTGCTGCTGCTGCTGTTGTTGTTTTAATATACAATGGGAAATGTTACAGCTGTAGGGGTTATACAGTGCTTAACCCTTTCAGGGTCCGTGCCATAGTTCTATGGCTTTGAGTTCTGGGTCCAAACCGTAGTTCTACGTCGTGAGCTCAGCTCACTCAGATAAGCTTTGAGCAGTAAATTTGGGCCTAGATATGAGAGAATACATCTATGTGGTAAGTGTGCACTACATAAAAGAAATCCTACAGCACACAGTGCATAACGAGAAAAAAAAACGTAATTTTCGATTAAAACCGCAACTTTGCAGTGTTTTTTCGTATACTTTTTATAGTTGTATTTGCGATTTATTGGTCACATTTGATAGAATGGAAGATATATTACAGATATAGAGATGATTTTGATTGCTTTTAGTACTGGAAATGTCTTGAAACTGAGCTCAAAGTAGCGGAAATGTTAAATTTTTGCCGATGTTCAAGAGTGAACAAATGACCTCGCACATCTAATACGTGCCAGCTGGTGGGTCTAATATACATTCACAAATGTGGTGATATTATTTGTACAATTATTACAATATTGCATAACAGTAAATCTTCCATTTTTTGGTTTGAATAAAAATTCATTATGTGAATAAAAAATCAAAATGGAATTCATTTGTAAAGACTGAAAACGTAACTAATGAACAGAGGAAATGTTAGTTTAGTGCCAGGAATGCCTACATTGTTCATTCTGCACCCTATTTTGAAATTGGAATATTTGGAACTTTGAGTTAAATTGGCTAAATTAACAAATTCCAATCACTTTATTTTGTAGTTGAAACAGTTGACTGGGCGATTTCTTGTGCTCAATCGATAGAATGGAAGTAATACTAGTGAAATAGCTAAGAATTTGGTCGACTGGAATAATGTAATTGGCCTAAAATGGGAGTCAAAGTTGCCGATGCGTAAATATCCATGACACATCAAAATTCGCGAGAGCATAATTTCGTCAATTTTCAATCAAATTTCGTACTTTTTGTTTTATTACCTCCAGAAAAAGATTCTCTACCACTTCATAAGAAAAAATAAGAATTTTGTTTTTAATTTTGGACACTGGTGCACCCCTTCCAAAAATGGCCTTGGACCCTGAAAGGATTAAGGAAATGGAGGGCAACCAGGTTCAATTCAGTGAAGAGAACAGGTTCAATTCCTTGCATCAAGAGCTCAAGGACCGCAAAGAAAATAAGTCACTGACATTTTTGGGTTATCCTAGGTAATTTACACTATGTATGATCATTGTACTTATGTGTACCTGCACCTAAATAAAACTTAATAATAATAATATAATCTTTATTTCTGCAAGTACATGATACAAGGTATACAGGCCTAGCTGGCATGCGAGAGACTGGATCTGCATGGTTAGTGCGCGCAGTATAAAAAAATCCTGCCGCCCACAGTGCATGAGAAAAAAAACCTGCAACCAAGTTTTTGGTTTAAAACAGCGACTTTGTGGTGTATTTTCATATGGTATTTATGGTTGTACTCTCGTTTTCTTGGTCTCATTTGATAGAATGGAAGATATATTACAGAAATAAAGATGATTTCAATGGTTTAAAGACTAAAAGTAGCTTGAAATTGAGCTCAAAGTAGCGGAAATGTTTGATTTTGCTGCCGATGTTTATAAGTAAACAAATCATGTCAAGCGTCCAGTACATGTCAACTGGTGGGTCTAATATGCATTCACGAATGTGCTGATATTATTTATATAATTATTACAATTATGCAGTAGTTGAATAACATTAAATCTATTTTTTGTGCGAATAAAAATTAAAAATGAAAAGCAAGCGTAATATAAGAGGGGCCTGGAGACGTGACTAACGAACAGATAAAATGTCTGCATTGTTTATCCTGGACCCTATTTTGAAACTTGCCTTTCTTAAATTTTGTGTGAAATCGGCCAAATTAGATCACTTTATTGGGTAGTTGAAATAGGTAAATGGGCAGTTTCTTGTACTCATTCGATAGAATAAAAGAAGTTCTAGCAAAATAGCTACGAGTCTGGTCGACTGGAACAATGGAACTAGCCCAAAATAGGTCTCAAAGTGGGCGAAATCACCGATGCGTAAATATTGCCAAGACCGCTAACTTCGCAGTAGCGTAATTCTGTAAGTCTTCCATCAAATTCCATAGTTTTGGTTTCATTACCTTCACAAGATGCACAGCAAAAGCTCAAGAGATGTTTACAGGACGTGCGTTAATTGCTATACTGACTGGGACTCTCTGGTGATCACGTGATCCGAGCGTTGTCGGTTGACAACCAAGACCACGTACGAAAACCAAATTGAACAAATCGGTTTCGAACCAATTTGTTCAATTATTTGACAATTAGTCTGTTCGACAAACAAGGTTCCACTGTATATAGAAAGCCCATAGTTATGCAGAGTATTTTGTGCAAATTATGTTAATGTTGTCCCTAGGATGCAACCCACACCAGTCGGCTAACACCCAGGTACTCTTTACTGCTTGGTGAACAAGGGCAGCACATGTCCCAAGGAAACATGCCCCAATATTTTTACCCATACCGGGGATCGAACCAAGGACCTCAATGTGTGAGCTGAGCGTGCTACCGAGCTACAGAATACCTTAAAAGCATCAAGAAACCTCCCCTGAGGGAGACAAGTGTCCCATGATTTATGCAGTAGATGAGTTTCAAGCCTGACACCTGTACTAAATGCAAAAAAGGCCACCAGTGCTTAATTATGTAAAATAAGAATCAATATGTTTCATGAGCTATACTGGTCATATACAGCAAATGTATATCACACCTACAGAGCTGCCAACAAATATTTATCACACCTACAAAACTGCCAACACAAATGTATATCACACCTACAGAACTATACCAACACAAATGTATATCACACCTACAGAACTATACCAACACAAATGTATATCACACCTACAGAACTGCCAATACAAATGTATATCACACCTACAGAACTGCCAATACAAATGGATATCACACCTACAGAACTGCCAACACAAAATGTTTATCTCACATATTGTTAGGGTAGCACTGAAAGTGGGTTGGGCAAATGTTCTGTTAGTGGGTTGGTATTGTAAAGGACCTGCCAAGTATGGGACAACAGGCCTACTGCAGTGTTCCTCCTTTCTTATGTTCTTCTTATGTACATAATGGTGTGTTCACATGAAGCAAACCCACAAAGTTAGAGAAATCTATACAAGCGTAAAGAGTAAATAGAATGTTCAATGTTTACTTAGCTTTAAATCAATAATACAAATGTTCTCCATGCAAAGAAAGCATAATGTTACATCTAACAAAATCATTATAGAAATATATGTACGTACTGTATGGTACAGTAAAGTCAACCCCCGGTTAGCGATGGCGTCGGATAGCGATAAAATCGGTTAGCGATACATTTTTACGTCAAAATATTGGCTCCGTTTATGATGATCCGCTCGGTCTACGATATTCGTCCCGGATGCGTACGCGTGCCCAGCTGGGCCCGTCACTCCAGGGAGCATCAGTGTGCTATTGTTTACAAGCGAGAGCGACCACCACCCAAGCATTCATACCAGTATATTGTCATTATTCCACTGTTTTTAGTGCTTGCAACTGCTAAATAAGCTACCATGGGTCCAAAGAAACCTCCTAGTGCCAGCCCTGTGGTAAAGAGGCTGAGAAATACGGTAGAACTGAAGGAGATAATAGCAAAATATGAAAGTGGAGTGCGTATCACTGAGCTGGCCAGGCTGTATGGTAAAGCCTATTCTACCATCGCTACCATTGTGGCCAAGGGAAATACACGTAAAATCAAGGAAGCTGTTGTTGCTAAAGGTGCATATGTGATTACAAAACAGAGATCGCAAGTGCTGGAAGATGTGGAAAATTTGTTGTTGGTGTGGATCAACGAGAAACAGTTAGCAGGAGTTAGTGTTACGCAGGCAATAATATGTGAAAAAGCAAGGCAGTTGCATGATGATCTTGTCAAGAAAATGCCTGCAACGAGTGCTGAAGTGAACGAATTTAAAGCCAGCAAAGGCTGGTTTGACAGATTTAAGAAGCGAAGTGGCATACATAGTGTTGTGAGGCATGGTGACGCAGCCAGTTCTGACAAAAGTGCGGCTGAAAAATATGTGCAGGAATTCGTGGAGTACATAGAGGCTGAACAATTCCAACCCCAACAAGTGTTCAATTGTGACGAAACAGGCCTGTTTTGGAAGAAAATGCCAAACAGGACCTTCATTACACAGGAGGAAAAGGCACTCCCAGGACATAAGCCTATGAAAGACAGGCTAACTTTGATGCTTTGTGCTAATGCCAGTGGTGTATCATTCTGAAAATTCCCGAGTGTTTGGCAGATGCGGTGTCACCAAGTCTAATTTGTGTGTGATGTGGAAGTAACAAAAAGGCATGGGTCACAAAGGACATTTTCTTAGATTGGTTCAATGAAGTGTTTGGCCCAAGTGTGAAGAAATATCTCCAGGAAAATAATTTGCCACTTAAGTGCCTCCTGATAATGGACAATGCTCCTTGTCATCCTCCAAACTTGGTAGAGAAAATTGTGGAGGACTTTAAGTTCATCAAAGTGAAGTTCTTGCCCCCTAATACCACTCCTCTCCTCCAGCCCATGGACCAGCAGGTCATTTCCAACTTTAAAAAACTCTACACCAAAGCAATGTTTCAAAAGTGCTTTGATGTGACCACAGACATGAATATCACCCTAAAAGACTTTTGGAAAAATCATTTCCATACCTGCATTGTTACACCTTATGGTAAGGCTTGGGAGGAGTGACTACCGACTTTGAACTCCGGCCATCTGCCTGGAGAAAATTGTGGCCAGACTGTGTCCTAGAGAGGGATTTTGAAGGTTTTGGGGCTGAGCCTCAGAACCCTGAGCCTGAGCCTGTTGTGCAAGAAATTGTGGAACTGGGCAAGTCCATGGGGTTGGAGGTGAGGATGTGGAACAGTTGGTGGAGGAGCACAAAGAAGAACTGCAAGAGCTTCAACAGCAACAGCAACAACAGACCACAGATCAGGAAAATGGTTCAGAGGAGGAGGTGGAACAGAAATGGAAGAAGGTGCCTTCTTTAGAGATTAAGGAGATTTGTGGAATGTGGAGCAGGGTGCAAGGCTTTATGGATGAATATCACCCTAACCAAGCTGTTGCAGGCCGTGCTGGCAACCTGTACAATGACACTGTGGTGTCCCATTTCAGGGATGTTTTAAAGAATCGCCAGACACAGAGCTCCCTGGACAGATTTTTTGTTAGAGAGGGGTCCAGTGACTCTCAACCTGGTCCTAGTGGCATTAAAAGAAAAAGGCCAGTAACCCCAGAAAAGAACTTGGCACCTGCAGTGTCAATGGAAGGGGATTCCCCTTCCAAACACTAGCATACTATACTCCATCTTCTCCCCACCTCCCGTCTTCCACACATCAACAACTCTTCAATAAATGTAAGTGACATGTTATTGTACTATTATTTCTTTATTTCTCATAAACTTGTGTGTAAATGCATGTCTTATGTTGTAAAAAAATATTTTATTTTACTACTTTTGGAAGTCTGGAACGGATTAATTTTATTTCCATTATTTCTAAAGGGGAAAATAGATTCAGATAACGATATTTTCGGTTACAGATACGCCCTCTGGAACGGATTAATATTGCTAACCGGGGGTTGACTGTATAAGGACAGAGATGTTATATGTCTAGAGGATGGTATAGCCCTATAGTAACTTTGATCTAGTTTGATGGCTTATTCCATTTGATAATTAATAATGATATACACAATATAATTTTATTAGGAAAGCAGATTGAATTCATATAAAACTATAAAATTAGAAAAAAGAAATTGTAGGTACATGACAAGTATGAATTGATCAAGATATTTACTACAGATTTTTTTGCCAGAAGTGGCTTCTTCAGTCCTAATACAGGATAGCTAGAATAAGTAGTACTGTATATATAGGACTGAGGAAGCTGCCTATGGCTTGATCAGCACATGTGTCTTTTATGTACAGCATGTCTATATCACCAAACCAGTTCTACTAAAAAAAAAAAAAAATTATCAAAATGAGTTACACTATGACCTTGGGTCATGTATGGGTTAAATATGATCCTAAGAGGGTAAGGGAAGTTTTGCATGTGAGGGGTCTTGGACATCCAACAGGTCTGTGAGCATATTAGTAGGAATGGAGGCAAGTGGTTTTTATGACTTAACATGCTGTTGCAGTGTGAGTAAGGTAACATTTATTAAGGGATTCAAGGAAACAGGTTAGCTGGACTGGAGGTGGGAATTACAGTGCTTGCACTCTGAATGAAGGGTAGGAATATTGCAGTTTGGAGGGGCATATGAGCAGTAATGTCGGCACCTCTAGGAACATGATGATAGCCCAAATGATAGTGAAAGTGTTTCTTCTTTCTTGGGGTCACCCTACCTCAATAGAAGACAAGTCAAGTGTTAAAAAAATATAATGCAATACTTTATTTTATACTACAGTACTGCAGAGAATATTTCAGTATTCATCAATGATTATCCCGCAAGTTATATGCTTCTCTTATGAATACATTATGACAAGTAAATTGAGAGTAAGTGCAATATGTGCTGGTATTCCTCTGCACCAGCACAAGCCTCCCACACCCTCACATGATCTCACTCTGTCAATGAACCTAACCTTTGCTCTTCCTCTATACCAACTACCACACACTCCACCTCAATCAAAAAAATTTTTTTTACATTAACATGTTTCATTTACTTAAACTTTTAAAGCACTCATAATTTCATGCAATACTTATAAACAAAAACTCTGCTATAGAATATGGAATAAACATTGCTTCATAAAATCAAGAGCTATTAAGGTTACAAACAGTTGAAGATAAATATTGTACTCATACACTGCAAGAAGCATGACATAATGAGCCTCTGTCAATGGCAAAAAAAAAAAAAAAAAGATATTTAGTCATAAATATTGTATTTACTGTACTGGTAAATGTTTTCCATATTTACAGTAGTGTGCAAATTAATTGGGACAGGAGTAAATTTTGTGATTATCTCATAAGATGTCTTAACCGTTTCACTGTTGCGATCCCTGAAATTAAAAAAGCAGACGCTGTTGCAAGTTTACAAAAATAATCCTATGAAATGGTAGAAAAAAAATTCTAAAGGTAATGACACCAAAAAATGCTAAATTTAATGAAAAATTAATGAAAATTTGTGGGTGAGAAGTTGGTGGTCTAAATTCAATTTACGCATTAGCGATCTTGCCCATTTTGAAGCCTATTTTAAAACAATTATATTGACTATTTTACTAGTATGCCTTCTGTTTTATCTAATGAGCAAAAGAAACTGCCCATTCAACTACTAGAACTACCCAATAAATTGCCCAGAATTACCCAATAAATTGCCCAGAATTCAGAAATTTGGCTAATTTTTGACAAAATTCAACAAAATCCAGAGTCCAAAATAAACACACTAGGCATTCCGGGCACTAAAACAACCTTTCCTCTGTTCATTAATCACTTGCCCTCCATTTTGAATCAACCACACAAATTATTGAAGTTTTACCCTATTTCTCAGCTAATAAAATACTAGTACGTATAACCAAAAATGATTGGTCCTGGCTTAGGCCATCCAAAAAACTGAAGCAAACCTAAACCCCATAAAACAGACTGGGAAAATTGCAGGGCATCTAACCTTCCTCAAAAAAAGTGGCAAAAATCAAATGTTTCTGCTACTTTGAGGCCTATTTCAGGCCCCTTCCATTCTGAACTCGACCAAAATCATCTCCCTCTCACTGGTATCTTCCAGTCACTCAACTGACTTCAAGAAACAGCTAATAAAACCATAAAACACCTCAGAATTGCCATTTTAACCAAACATATAGTCAGAGGTTCACCATTCCCATCATGCAATACACTGAGCAAGAGGGAGAGTGCAATGGACAAGTGTAGTGTAGCAGCAGCAGCAACACACACAGCAAGAGGCAATCTTGAGCTTTCCCAGTACTCGGGCTTAATGCCCAAATCTGGGGTGTGACTCCAAAAGGATCCTGTAGGGCTTGCTGCCTTTGCACCTCCTGACATCATCTGCTGCTATGCAGCTGCCACACCCATTGAGCCCAGTGTGGGCAAGGTTTGTGGCAGCCCAAGGTGCCTAGCTTCTCCCTCCGAGCCCCGTGGGGGCAGGGAATGGGGCTAGGCCTGGGGTCAGCTGGTCTCTGAAGATGAGGAGGTACCTGTATCTCCTCCCATGGCAGACATTGGTCTGAGACACTCCATCGACAGGGAGCCAAGGCCGGGCCACCTCTTGGAAAAGTTCCCGGGCTGGGCTATTATACCGGAGAATCTACAACATTACAGAACTGAGCAGGGTTTTTCTATACAGCCTCTCCTCACTTAGCAATGTACTCGTTTACCGACGCCTCTGACTTACTACGGGCTCTCTGACCAGTATTCATACCTAAATAATGTTTAACAACGTGGTCTCAGGAACGGAACTCCGTTGTTAAGTGAGGAGAGACTGTATTGTGCCCATTCTATTATGTCCAGGCCAAAATTTACCAATCACAGCATATTTGAGGGAGTTGTGATTTAGACAGAGCTATGTGAGCAACACTGGCCCGAAATGCTCAGGCATGTTAGTGGCTTTCTTTGTACTTTACATTTTAAAAAAATTAAATCGCACATTGTAACCTTTGCAAAAAAATAAAGATTTGTATGTATTTGAATCTACAAAAGTGTGTGAAATGGATAAAAGTTTTTTTTAACAATGTAAATAAAACTGTTGGCAGACAGGGAACTTTTTGCATTTTCAAGCAGTGAGCTCCATATTTTTGGGCCTTTTATTTGCATGAAATTTCTAAACAGGGTGAGTTGTATATGTGGTAATATTTAACAGAGATACTTGTTCCTTATATTCATGTGTTTTGTTGCAGCTCTCTACAAACTTTGAGTTTAAGCTTTGGGTTAATGTTTGCACTGGGTACCCTGTATACACAGCAAGCACAGCAGTGTGAATACTTCTAGTGTTAAGCAAATTTAAGCTCTTGAAAAGGGATGGGGTGTGTTGCCTGTAACATGAGTGATAATTCTAAAAGCTGCTTTCAGATGATGTGTTGTTGATCCCCATGCACAATACAGTGGTACCTCGAGTTACGATATTTTTTCATTCGAGAATGCTGTTCAAGTGCCATTACCAAACGAATTTATCCCCATAAGGAATAATGTAAAATAGACTAGTCCTTTTACACCCCCAAAAATATACTTACAAAAGCATTTAAAAAAATAAACTTACATAAAAGGACGATTTTGGGGACCATCGTAACTCGAGGTACCACTGTACCAGGTAAGGATAGCTTGGGGAGTGGTACAAAGAAAGTAGGAATGTTTGGCATACATAAAAGCAAATTTCTGAGAGAATGCCCACTGTTTTGGAAATTTTATTAGAAATACAGTGGTCCCTCGGTTTTCGCCGAAAATTCATTCCAGAATGCTGCTCAAGTGCCATTACCGAACAATTTACTTCCTTAAGAAGGTTAGTCTATTTCAGACCCCCAATACACTTGCAACAGCACTTACGAAAATACACTTACATAAATGTTCGAGTTTGGAGATGCACGAAAACCGAGGGACCACTGTACTCTGGATGCGAGTGTTAAATTTCAGTTTGCTGTCCAGGAGCACACAAAAGAATTTACCCATTATCCTGCCTTTCGATTGGTGAATTATTTATCTTTACGTTCAAATGAATATTTTTAGCTTTGTTCCCAAACATTATGTAGAAGGCCTTATCTGCATTCAGTGTGAGTTTATTACTGTGATCCAAGTAAATATCTTTCTGAATTTGACATTTACTGTGTTGTTGAGTGCAGTCAGATCTGTATTTAAGATGACAAGAGCTGGGTCATCTGCAAACAGAACTGAGTTAAGCTCCTGTGAAGTATTAGGAAGATCAATGATGTAGATTTGGAATAACAGTGGGCCCAGGACACTGCCCTGTTAGAGGACCCAAGGGTTTACAATTGTGTAACTTCTAGAGTTATTATTATATAATTACTATATTTTAAGGTACACACTAAAAGTTGAGAAGGTGGTATTGAGGGAAGGACAATAACAAGAAGAATGGAAAAGGAGAGGGTTACAGTTTTTTTTAACAGATCAGAGTCACTTAAGAATTACAGGCATCTGAATCAGTTGGTGTGTTCTCTGATGAACAGAACAATTAACCCTTTGACTGTTTCGGTCGTATATATACGTCTTACGAGCCACTGTTTCGGACGTATCAATACGCCTAAATTCTAGCAGCTTCAAATCAAACGGGAGAAAGCTGGTAGGCCCACATATGAGAGAATGGGTCTGTGTGGTCAGTGTGCGCAGTATAAAAAAAATCCTGCAGCACGCAGTACATAATGAGAGAAAAAAACTCCGACCATTTTTTTTGATTAAAACGCCGACTTTGAGGTGTATTTTCGTATAGTATTTATGGTTGTATTCTCTTTTTTATGGTCTCATTTGATAGAATGGACAACATACTGCAGAAATATAGATGATTCTGATTAGTTTTATGATGAAAACGACCTTGAAATTGAGCTCAAAGTAGGAGAAATGTTCGATTTTTGCAAATGTTCAAGAGTAAACAAATCACGCCACGCGTTCAATAAACATCAATTGGTGAGTCTAATATTCTTTCACAAGTGCATTGATATTATTTTTACCATTTTTACAATAATGCAATAGTCTGCATAACGGTAAATCTTCTATTTTTTATGTGAATAAAAAATCAAAATAGAAAGCAAAAGTAATATAAGAGGGGCCTAAAGACGTGACTAATGAACAGATAACATCTTATTTTAGTGCCAGGAATGTCTGCATTGTTTATTCTGGACCCTGTTTTGAAATTGACAACTTTTTTATTTTGCATGAAATTGGCCAAATTGCCAATTTCTGATCACTTTATTGGGTAGTTGAAATCGATAAATTGGTGGTTTCTTGTAATCAATCGATAGAACAAATGGAGTTCTAAAGAAATATCTATGAGTTTGGTCAACTGGAACAATGGAATTTACCGAAAATAGGGCTCAAAGTCGGCGAAATTGCCGATGCGTATAGTATATTGCCGAGATCACTAACTTCGCGAGAGCGTAATTCCGTGAGTTTTCAATCAAATTTCAAACTTTTGGTGTCTTTACCATCGGGAAACGATTCTCTATCATTTCATAAGAAAAAATAATTTTTTTTTTTAAATTTTGCGACAACAGGAGAGCACTCAGGATTGAGGGTTGCGACAGTCAAAGGGTTAATCAAAATGTGTTGGGCTGTCAATGTGACTTGGCAATTCTCGCAGAGTGGTGTCAAACATGCTATCACAAGATGACCATAACCATGTACGTATATCTTAGTCGAACTGAATGCAAAAAATATTTAAAAGTTCTGGTTCTCAAAAATTTAAAAAGAATACAACAGTGTATAAGCATTTGCAATAAAGCTAATAGACATCTGGCTTCAAATCAAGAAAAATACATAATAGAAGTCCTAGTTATTTGTCAACTTTATCTTTGGCCTCATTTAGATTATGCTGCTCAATTCTGGTTTCCACTTTACAAAATGCCCATTAACCTCTTCACTGTCAGAAGCCTTGAAATTAAAAGTGCTGAGAGTGTTACCATTTAAAAAAAATTCTTCTGAAATGGTACAAAATCTTTTTCAAAAAATAGAAAATTCAATGGAAAACTTACGGAATTGCATGGTCTGGGCGCAATTTACACATTGGCATTTGTGCCCACTTTGAGTCCTATTGAAAGCCAAGTCCACTGCTCAATTCAGCCAAAATTTTAGCTATTTCACTAGTTCGACTGATAGAGCACAAGAAACTACCCTATAAAGTGAACAGAAGTTAGTAATTTGGCTAATTTTACAAAAAAAAAAAAAAAAAAAAAAAAACTCCGTAGACATTCCAGACACGAAAGCAAAATTTCCTCTGTTCATTAATCATGTCCTTAGTTCTCTCTTATAATACACTTGCCATCCATTTCGAATTCATCACACAAAAGAAATCAAAGATTTACCCTATTTCTCAGATAATAAAATATAACCAGGAATGATCAGTCACGGTTTATGGCACTCCAATAATTAAAAAAAAAAAACATAAAACAGACCATGGGGTGGTGCAGGATGTAGGCCCAATTTCAAGCTACTTCCTGTCCTGAAAACAAACAAAATCCTCTCTATTTCAGTATTATTTCTTCTATTGTACCAAATGATACCAAGAAACAGCCAATAAAAACAAAAACAAAATCCCAGAAAACACTTTAAACTTGCTATTTTAAAGCAAACACAGGGTTAGAGGTTTACTTTTCCCATCATGCACCATGTGGAGCAGAATTTTTTTATATTGTTCACATTCACTGCACAGACTAGGGCAAAATTTACCACTCACAGCTTATCTGAAGGAGCTGAGCTCAAAACATAGATCTACATTATTTGCCAATAATGTAGATTTGTGTGTGCAAGACAGTTAAAGGGTTAACGTGCTGGCAGTTATACAGCGAAAGGATGATGAAGCTGATCTCACGTATCAGAAACTTTTCCTAAATAATAGGCTGAAGGCACTGAATCTGCATTCTGGAAAGACATAGAATCAGAGAGATATGAGTGAAGTGTACAAATTGAAAACAGGAATAAATAAAGGAGATACAAATAACATACTGAAAATATCTAAAACAGGACTTTATAGCAATGGATTCAAGTTAGACAAATTTAGATTCAGAAATAATAGAATATAGGAAAGTACTGGTTTAGCAACAGAGTTAAAGATGAGTGGAACAAACTCTCTGAAGCATCAATGAAGCGAGAACTTCGGGCAGCTTTAACCCTTTCGGGGTTTCGGCCGTACTAGTACGGCTTACACGCCAGGGTTTTGGTCGTACTAGTACGCCTAAATTCTAGCGCCCTCAAATCAAGCAGAAACAGGCTGTTTGGCCTAGATGTGAGAGAATGGGTCTGTGCGGTCAGTGTGCGCAGTATAAAAAAATTCCTGCACACCACAGTGCATAATGAGGAAAAAAACTCTGACCGTGTTTTTGGTTTAAAACAGTGACTTTGCAGTCTATTTTCGTATGGTATTTATGCTTGTATTCTCGTTTTCTTAGTCTCATTTGATAGAATGGATGATATATTACAGAAATAGAGATAATTTTGACTGGTTTCACGATGACAAGTACCTTGAAACCGAGCGCAAAGTAGCGAAAATGTTCGATTTTTGCCTATGTTCAAGAGTAAACAAATCACGCCATGATACAGTTGTATACATGATGCAGTTGTATACATAACAGTAAATCTTTTATTTTTTGTGAGAATAAAAATTCAAAATGGAAAGCAAAAGTAATGTAAAAGGGGCCTGGAGATGTGACTAATGAACAGATAAAATGTTATTTGAGTGCCAGGAATATCTGTCTCATTTATTCTGACCCTATTTTAAAATTGGCATCTTTTGAAATTTGTGTAAAATTGGCCAAATTGCGAATTTCTGACCACCTTATTGGGTAGTTGAAATCGGTAAATTGGCTGTTTCTTGTACTCAATTGATAGAACAAATGGAATTCTAGCAAAATAGCTATAATTTTAGTAGACTGAAACATTGGAATTTGCCGAAAATAGGGCTCAAAGTGGGCGAAATCGCCGATGTGTAAATGTCATCGATACAGCTAACTTCACAAAGCATAAGTCCGTTAGTTTTCGATCAAATTTCATAATTGTGGTGTCGTTGTGATTGGAAAAATATTCTCTATCATTTGATAAGAAAAAATAATTTTTTTTTCCGAAAAATTTGGGACCCTGAGAACGAGTTTCAGAGAGGGCCTGTGGACCCCCAAAGGGTTAAATGTAGATTGGATGGATACATGAGTGGGTGTAGTTAGGTGTGCATTTAACCTGCTTAACATGGGCCAATAAGCCAGTTGTTTCCCACAACTGGTAGCGATGTAGGCGGGACGGTCAGAAGGCCAACTGTGATATGATGCACAACAGCTTAGTCACTAACAAGGATCAGCATTGCTGTCAACAATGTGGCAAAAACTAAACATTCTGGAAAAAACTGAGTTAGCACTGAAAAATAATCAGAAAATGGCAAATGCCTGTAAGACATAAAAAGTTCTGAGCTATGGAATGAACCAAAAATCAATAAGTTAATTTCTCTGGACTTCAGAAAGACCAGGGACAATTTTTGTGTCTGCTAAAGATGCAGCACACCCAGCGTTGAATGTGAAAGGGGATGCAAGGAATCAAGGTTTGAAATGCTAGAAATGCATGTTGAAAGTCTGAAACTAAAACAAATGATAGAGCAGACATGATAGCAATATTGATAACAACAGCAAGTGCATAAACCTCAATGAAACAGTTGGTCTTGGATCACATGATCAGAAAATATAGCCACATAGCCCACTCTATTGTATGATTTAAAATCACCAGTACACAAACCAACAGAAAGCTCAAAGTTGAGGATTGAGACAAATGGACAAGGGAAGAGCAATGTCAACAAAAAAAAGTTAGCCACATGGTGAGTACTGCACTTGTTCACCAGTGTCCACAGCTTCCAAGCATTATGCTTAGCACTGAACCCTCAATTTAATGGACCAATAGGAGGAGGGGTGTCTGTCTGTTATGGGGGTTATAGGACCCACTAGTAGAACCCTAGCTGTACTGGGGTAAATACTACCTATGTAACAGGAAATGACTATTATTTGTAAAACCTACAGTGGACCCTTGAATTTCATGATTAATCCGTTCCAGAGAATCTGCCAAAATTCAAAATTCACGATTTTCAAAATTTTCCCCATAAGAAATAATATAAATCAAATTAATCTGTTCCAAACACCCAAAAGTATTAAAAAATATTTTTTTTACATGAAATGTACATTTATCTACACAGAAAACAATGAGACATGAAGAATAAAACAATAATAATAACATGACACTTACCTTTATTGAAGAGTTGTTGATGTGTGGAAGACAGGAGGAGGGAAGAGGATGGAAGAGTTACTATTGTTTGGAAGAGGAATCCCCTTCCATAAAGACTTCAGGTAGCAAGTCCTTTTCCTGGGTTACTTCCCTTCTTTGTTTTTTAATGCCACTAGGACCAGCTTGAGTCACTGGACCCCTGTCAGTCAAAAATTGTTCCAGAAAGGTCTGTTTCTGGCGTTTCTTTAAAATTTGCCTAAAATGAGATAAGACATTGTCATTGAACATGTCGCATACACGGCCTGCAACAGCTTTGTCAGGGTGATCCTCCACAAATCTTTCCATCCTAGTCCACATTGCACACATCTCCTTAATCTCTGAAGAAGGCAACTTCTTCCATCTCTCTTCCTCCTCCTCTGAAGCAATTTCCTCAGCTGTGGTCTGTTGCTGTTGCAGATTAAGGTCTTGCAGCTCTTCAATG
The DNA here is from genome assembly GCA_009830355.1 of Cherax destructor. Classification (NCBI taxonomy): domain Eukaryota; kingdom Metazoa; phylum Arthropoda; class Malacostraca; order Decapoda; family Parastacidae; genus Cherax; species Cherax destructor. The sequence goes on along the minus strand of WNWK01000066.1, from coordinate 634,207 downwards.
GTTAGCTCTTCATTGTGGTCCTCTACCAAGTTTTCCACATCCTCGCCACTAACCTCCAACCCCATGGACTTCCCCAATGCCACAACAGATTCCACAACTGGCATAGGGTTGTCAGGGCCAGCCTCAAACCCTTCAAAATCTTTGCCGAGGACACATTCTGGCTACAATTTTCTCCAAGCAGAGTTCATCGTCCCGGAAGTCACTCCCTGCCAAGCCTTATCTATAAGGTTTATGCATGTACACCTCATTTATACCTATGTATCATGTCTAAATAACAACATTGTATCATGTCTAAATAAACTATTATTATTATAATGGAGGATATTGAAGTGATCTTTCCAGAACTCTCTTAGGGTCAATTCAGAGTCTGAGGTTACATCAAAGCACCTTTGAAACATTGCTTTGGTGTAGAGTTTTTTGAAGTTTGAAATGATCTGCTGGTCCATGGGCTGGAGGAGAGGAGTGGTATTAGGGGGCAAGAACTTTACTGTGATGAAATTAAACTCCTTCACCATTTGCTCTTCCAAGTCTGGAGGATGAGCAAGAGCATTGTCCATTACCAGGAGGCACTTGAGTTCAAATTTATTTTCCAGGAGGTATTTCTTCACACTGGGGCCAAACACTTCATTGAACCAATCAAGGAAAATGTTCCTTGTGACCCATGCCTTACTGTTAGCCTTCCACATCACACACAAATTAGCCTTGGCAACACTGTTTTTCTTGAACACTCTGGGATTTTCAGAGTGATACACCAGTAAAGGCTTCACTTTGAAATCCCCACTAGCATTACCACACAACATGAGAGTTAGCCTGTCTTTCATAGGCTTGTGTCCTGGCAGTGCCTTTTCCTCCTGCGTGATGTAGGTCCTCTGGCATTTTCTTCCAAAAGAGGCCTGTTTAGTCGCAACTGAACACTTGTTGGGAAACGAATCCTTCAGCCTCTACATAGTCCTTGAATTCAATTATGAATTTTTCAGCCGCATGTTTGTCTGAACTGGCAGCCTCACCATGCTTTACAACACTGTGTATGCCACTTCGCTTCTTGAAATTTTCAAACCAGCCTTTGCTGGCCTTGAATTCACCTACATCAATCAGCACTCGTTCCAGGCCTTTTCTTTACGAGAACAGTATGCAACTGCCTTGCCTTTTTGCAGATTATCGACTGCGTAACACTATCTCCTGCTAACTCTCTTTGTTTGATCCACACCAGCAACAACTTCTCAACATCGATTATTTGCAATCTCTTTTTCATTGGCATATTCACCCCTTTTGCAACATCAGCTTCCTTGATTTCCTTTTTCTTTGCCACAATGGAAGTGATGGTTGAATGGGCCTTCCCGTACATCCTAGAGAGCTCTGCCACACCCACTCCACTTTCATGTTTTTCTATGATCTCTTTCTTTACTTCTATCGTGTTTCTCACTTTCTTTACCAAAGGGCTGGCACTAGGAGCTTTCTTTGGGCCCATGGTGGCTTATTTAGCAGTTGCAAGCACTAAAACGAATGAAATATCAAGAAATGTATCATATGAACGCATGAAGTGATCATCACTCGCCGAGATACAATGCCAGACTGACTCTGAATGGTGTTTGTGTGCCTGCGGTGGCTGGGAGGCCGCTCAGACATGTTTCATACAACCACCGATTTCTAAGCCAAATTACGAAAATCAAGCCAATATTTTGACGAAAAGAGTCGCCGATTTCCAAAATTCACGATATTCAAATTTTGTGTAAAATTGGCCAAACTGCTGAATTCTGATCACTTTACAGGGTAGTTGAAATAGCTGACCGAGTGGTTTCTTATACTTAATTGGCAGAATGGAAGGCATAATAGCGAAATGACTAAGAATCTGATCAAATGGAACAATAAAATTGGCTTAAAATGGGACTCAAAGTGGGCGAAATTGCCAGTACATAAATTATGCCAAGACTGCTACTTTTGCACTTATGTAATTCCATAAGTCTCCATCAAATTTCATACTTTTAATGTCATTACCTTCAGAAAAAGATTCTCTACCATTTCAAAAGATTTTTTTTTTTTAAGTGGACATTCAGAGCAACACTGATTTTGGGGTCTGGACAGTGAAAGGGATAAGATGGTACATAGTTACATTCCTGGAAGTGGCATCTAGTCAAAAAAAATAGTCTAAAATGAACCAAAGAACATAAGAAATGCAGAGTTATGTTCCAAGAATCCCAAAAAAAGTCAAACAAATCTTTCCTAGAGCTTCGTAATTCATCAAGACTCAACAATAATCAAATTTTCTGTTCCTTACATTATGGTTGTTGCTTGTTGATCTAGAACTGTGTAGAGAGAGGATTAATGTGATCCTGTACAAACCTGTACAAGCAGTTCCTCAGCTATCACCTGCCACCACCACAACCATGATAACCCGTTAACATCAGTAAAAATATCACATATTACTGGCCAAAACAAGATTTTTTACTAAATACTACAGTAAATATACCCAGAGTAATACCCCCAAAATGAATGCATGCTATCCCTCTGAAAAATAAAGTGTCATTTCCTTTGCATTTTCAATAATAAAAACAGTAAGGAGAAGAGGGTAGGGGCAGAAGGAAAGAGCAGATGTTAACATTGCCAACCCTGCTCAACACATCCTTGTTTATCACAAAATATGAGTTTATCAAATAGTAAACTGATGCACAATGCATATGAAGTAGGTACTGTATACACATTATATCCAGGTTCCTTTTATATTTTAACCATGATTATGCAAAGGAAGAGAAGCCGAGGATATATCAACACCGGTAGATAAGCACAGAACCTGTGAAACTAGAATATGCAAGTCATTTATTAATCACAAAACAAAATTTTAACAACAAACTGATGCACAATGTACAGTACATACATTAAGTACGAATTGCATTATGTAAGTATAATTTTTAAATTCTTGTGGAAGGTTTTTTGGGGTCGAAATAATAACCTACGTGAAATTTTTCCTTAAGGAGTAAATTCATGTAATGGCACTTAAACTTCAGGAGTGAAGTTTTACAAATCGGGTAGTATATCATTAAGTACTGTATTGACATTATTTTTAGTTTACTACTCTCATTATAATCCTGATTATGCAAGTGGAAGGCCTGGTTGCTCACACGAGTCCCAGGATGTGCACCGATTATTAAAATAATACAGCACATATAGTGTTTAACATATTCCTCTTTTCATCCCATAAACAAGACTAGTTGGAAACAAATTTTTTTTTTTTTTTTGTCATTAACCAAAATTCCACTAAATAAACTTTTAAAGTGAGGGATGACTGTACGTATATCTAAATTTCGATAGAATGCAAAAATCAATATTATGTACAGAATTATTATTTAAAATCAAATTTTATTGTTTTTATCCGAAAAATACTGGAGACTGGCTCCAGATTTGCAAACTGAAATTAGGTTTGTAACACTTAGATATCTTTATTGTGGAAACGTTTCACCAGTCAGTGGCTTCATCAGTCCAATGCAAAGAAAAAAAATGGTAAATGTGAAGGAGTTTGAGGTAATCAGTCCCTCACTCTGGGGATAGTGTGTTCAGTGCATCAGTCTTGATAAAAGTACATTGCAGGCATGGAAAAGGGGCTTTTATACTGGAGGCAAAGCAGTTGGTGGACAAAATCCACTTGTGGAAGTAGGTTCGACAAGTGTTAAAAAATTCTCTATTAAGATTCCAAGATGCTGCTGTCAGACAGGTATTATACAAATGGTTTAGAAAATCACTTCCACAATAAAGATACCCAAGTGTTGCACAAGTGTTTCATTAATTTACCTGCAAGTTTCCTACACCATTTATATAATAATATCTGTCTGACACAGCAACATCTTGGAATCTTGATACAAGAGATTCTTCAAAGCTTGCCTAACCTAATGGTATGACTTCCTTCCACTAGAGGATTTTGTCCATGAGGGATGCCACCTCCAACTGCCTTGCCTCACTTATCTCCAGTATATAAGCCACTTCTATGTGCATGTGACATATCTTTATCAAGTCTTGTGCACTGAACACAATTTCAAGGCTGAGGGACTGATTACTTAAAACTCCTTAACATCGTCAATCATTTTTTCTCTGTATTGGACTGCTAAAGCTATTGACTGGTATAAGGTTTCCACAGTAAAGATATCCAAGTGTTGCACAAGCGTTTCATTCATCAACTTGTCAGTTCGACTTAGGATATTTTAATTTTGCAATGGTGCAATAGTGATGCACATTCAATAGTCATCAAACTTTGAATTTTTATCTATTCTTGGGCTAGCAATATGCCATACGATACTTTCTTCTTATGCCAGGTGATAGCAACATCCACCTCATGAGGAGTTGATCAAACTGGAGGAAGCAAGAAGTAAAGAAGCAGATGCATAGGAAGCAGAAGTTATACCCGACACACCAAGAACGTTCACAATAAAAAAATTGCCAGAGGCTTTGCTTGTTTGCAGATGATAGAGGAAATGGAAGTCAATTCTGAGAGACTTGCAAAATTTGAAAGACAAATACAGGATGCTCTTGCTTGCTATAAAGAAATTTATAATGAAAAGCAGCAGCAAACTGTCCAATCAAAACTTGATAGCTTCCTGAAGAAGCCTGTTGCTGTTCCTGAACTATCAACAAGTGTCGACAACCCAGTGCCTTCCTTCCCAGCATCAACTTCCAGCAATTAATGTTAGTTCTATTCTTCACAACATTCTTCAGGCCCAGTGTGCTTTCAGCTGACTACTTTAATGAAGAGTACCTGTACAACATATCACTACATGTATTGTACCTGTATCATCCTTCGGTAAACAAGTCAATGTAGTACTGTAAAACTTTTTTTTTGTACTGCACAGTACTGGACATTTATTGACAGGATAAAATTGTATTAATCTATTTACTTTTCAATACTACTGGTATTTAGTTACAGTAATTGTTTATTTACTTATTCAGTGACAGTAGTTTATTTATTTTCTTATTAATCATATTCATATTCGATTTACAGCATTCTCAACTTATGACGGATTCATCGAAACATAACCCTATTGTAAGTCAAGGAGCACCTACAGGCATACCTCACTAATACGGTGGGTTAGGTTCTAGACCACTGCCGTAAAGCGAATATTACCCTAAAGTGAATTACAGCCTTTTTTCACTTGTCAGTGCATACAAAATCCTAAAAGCATGTTTACACTATCATTTCTTAAATGTGCAATAGTGCTAGGCCTAAAGAAATCATGCAGACTTTAAAAAAAAAAATAATAAAATTGCCAAAAACCACCTTAAGAGCAAGGCAAGCACCAAAAATAATAAACATCTATATTACTGACAAGCGCCATACTAGCAAAGCACTCTGAAGTAAGCACCATATTAACAAGGTATGCCTGTACACATTTATATAATCATACTAATACCACTAAAATTAGCCAATGCATGGTACTGATACTGTCACTAATAGCATCAAAATTAACCAATACCAATACTCAATTTAATGCTGATACCATAACAATTAACCAATATCCACTGATGCCAATTCTTTAGCACACACTACTAGAGTACCGAACAAACTTGATAACGTAAACCCTGACCACTTCTTCAAAAGGTTTAACATGACTCTCATGAGAAGCAATTTAAAGCTTAAGAAATATTTGTACAGGATGAACAATAACAAAATTTTTGGCACCAATCTAAATTAGCAACCTAACCTAAGGTTGATAAAATTTATGTTTTGTCATACTATACAGCAAAAGCTAACCTAACCTATCGAAGAATTCAACAAGCCAACTTAATTAAATTTTTTATCTCAGAAGCAAATCTTAAGTGACCTAATTCTTCTTTTCCCAAAGGCAAATAAACAAATGAATTGTAATAATGTTGGTAGAATTACCAACAATATGTTAGGTAAAAGGACATAAGTGCAACTAATGTGACATTTTATGGTGGAAATGTTTCACTTTCCAGTAGCTTTGTCAAGCTGTTACTGTAACAGCTTCACAAAGCTCCTGAAGAGTGAAATGTTGCCACAACAAAATAATGTCACATAAGTTGCACTTATGTCATTTTACCTAACAAACCAATGAAACAGTAAAAAGTACCTACTAAGACTGCTGAAGTCTTGACTACTGTAGTTAAAAATTACTCTAAAATATCTCAAACAAAATCAGAAGACAACACAAGCCAATGGCTCCATATCCATCCTGAGGCCACTAGATGTGGTGGCTCACAGGTACTTGCTTCCTTCCCTCAATCATAATACCATACCTTATCTATGCTGACATAACCACCTATGTCAGCTGCAATCATTCAATAAATCATAACTACAGTAGTTGTCTGGTTTATTAAGAATTTCTTACTGTAAATTCATAGACAATAACACTATAAACAATTTACAAATATTAGGAAAAAAACTGGTTCAGCATAGCATGTACATTTGCAGAATGTACATAGATAACATGTACATGTGCAACACTCATGTAGGTTTACTGTGAGGATGTTTCACAAACCAGTGGCTTTATAAATTCAATACAGAGAATAGTCCTGGGGATGAATAATTTATGTGCAACACCTGCAAATCTTGATTCTGAAGATATTTTGCCAATCAGTGACTTTATCAATTCAATACAGGAGTTATTTAAGTGTGTTGAAGCTGGAGACAGTAGAAGATAAAGTAAGCATTCCTTCAGTCTAGATCAAGGTGTTTACCGGCATAGACTTGATGAATTTGATGTATCCTCATGTCAAACGTCTCCAGTATTCTCTCCAACACCAAATTCCAAGTATCCACTACTGTCTCAACTACAATCAGGAGTATCACCACAACAGGGGTATACATAATTCCTTACAACAACTGTGATCAAATGTATGTAGGAGAAACATCAACAGACCTCCATCAAGGAATTTTGGAATACCGAATCTTCAAAATCAAAAGCAGCTCATTGAAGTTGAGATAAATGTACTAATCTATCATGGCAGCATTCAGAAGATTTGAATGAACTGGAAGTGAGAGAAGTGAGCAAGACATGTGCAGCATTTGGGTAGCTTTACTGTCGAAACATTTCACCTACATCATAGGCTTCTCAGTTGAATACAGAGTCAGCAGAAACAGTATAGAGGTCAAGATGATGTGATCAGTCCTTCCATCTTGAAGTAGTTTTTAGGTGGTCAGTCCCTCAGCCTGGAGAAGAGTTCAGTTCTATAGTTTGGAACAATATGAAGCTGAAGCACGATAATGGAACCTTAAATACTGCCAAGGGTGAGGCTCCATTCTCATATTTCAACTTCACATAGTTTCAGACTATAGAGCAAAATTCTCCTCCAAACTGAGGGACTGACCCCTCAAAACTACTTCAAGGTTGAAGGACTCTTCACATCATCTTTACCTCCACAGCTTCTGCCGACTCCTCTGTACTGAGTAAAGAAGCCTACTGTGTAGGCAAAACGTTTTCACAATAAAGCTACCCTAATCTACTGGTCAATAATCACATACCATTTTAATAATTAAAGAACTGGAAATGTATGACTACAAAGACATCACTGCAGCCCTCAAAAAGACAAAACAAAATGGGTGAAATTGGACTTTTCTCTAAACTGGCTGATCAAGTGCATTTCATCAATAGGACTGGAGGCACAAAAGACCTTGGGCATAGCACTTCAGATTTTACTAATCTTACCAGTTTCAGTAGCATCATGTAAACATTCCCATCAGTAAAATGAAATTGATAAAATCATATTTGCAGTTTTGAATGGCACAAGATTTACAAATCTTGCAGTGCTTTTGACTGAAAATAATGTTGCTGGCACTGTAGTTTTTAGTGATAACAGTAAGTAAGACTTGCCAAGTATGGGTCAGTAGGCTTCATGCAATGTTCTTAATTTCTTATGATTATATCAAAGATTCTGCAACCATAAAGTCAAATTTTGAGTTTTAATGAAACAATGTAAGATAATTAATTTATGACCAAATAAAATAAATTAGAAACAATATTATCTATTTTAAACCCCTTCAATACCAGTCCAATAATAGGACTCTGATACCCAAAATGCCAGGCGACAAAGTGGTTATTTTGCATGTACAGTGGAACCTCTGTTTTCGTTTTAAATTCGTTCCAGAGTCTCTGACAAAAAACAAATTCGACGAAAACTAAAGCAAAATTTCCCATAAGAAATAATGGTAATCCAATTAATCCATTCCACCCAAAAATATTAACAAAAAATACATTTTAAAGAGAATAACTATAGTTTTACATACAGAAAACAATGAGAAATAAATATAAAGCACTAATTTTAATGTATAAATGAACATTTAAATTAGTTTTACCTTTACTGAAGACTCTTATTGGCGTATGGAAGACAGCGAGGAGGGAAGAGGGAGGAGAGGTTATTGTTTGGAAGGGGAATCCCCTTCCTTAAGGACCTCATGTATCAAGTCCCTATCCGGGGTTACTTCCCTTCTTAGTCTTTTGCTGGCACTAGGACCAGCTTGAGTGTCACTGTACCCCTGTCGCACAAAAAATCTGTCCAGAGAGGTCTGTTTCTGGCGTCTCTAAGATTTGCCTAAAATGGGACACGGCATTGTCATTGAACATGTTGCAGACATGGCTTGCAACAGCTTTGTTAGGGTGATATTTCTCCACAAAACTTTGCATCTCACTCCACTTTGCACAAATGTCCTTAATCGCTGAAGGCACATTCTCCCCTCTCTCTTCCTCCTCCTCTGAAGCAATTTCCTCAGCTGTGATCTGTTGCTGTTCCAGTTGAAGGTGCTGCAGCTCTTCAGTGGTTAGCTCTTCCCTGTGATCGTCCACCAACTCTTCCACATCCTGGCAACTCACATCCAACCCCATGGAACCAGCCTATGCTGGCCTTAAATTCACTAACAGCAGCACTCATTCCAGGCATATTCTTTACAGCTCCGCATGCAACTGCCTTGCCTTTTTGCAAATTATCGCCTCCACAACACTATCTTCTGCTAACTGTTTTTTGTTGATCCACACCAACAACTTCTCAACATCTTCGATTGTTTGCTATCTCTGTTTCGTTAGCACACTTACCCCTTTCACATCAGATTCCTTGATTTCTTTTTTCTTCGCCAGGATGGAACTGATCGTTGATGAGGACTTCCTGTACATCCTGGCGAGATCGACCACACGTACGCCACTTTCATACTTTTCTACAAGTTCTTTCTTGAATTCTATCGTGTTTCTCACCTTCTTTATCAAAGGGCTGGCACTCAGAACTTTCTTTGGCCCCGTGGTGGCTTATTTAGCAGTCGCACTCAATAAACAAGCACAAAAACAATTGATTATTACAAAATGTTTCATATGAACACACAGGGTAATGTTCATTCGACAAGAAACAAAGCCAGACTGACTCAGAATGTGTGCGTGGGATGCTTTGCATGGGCTCGGGCAGGCAGACACGTTCGGTACGGCGGACGAAAACCAAGGTTCCACTGTACACAGTTACCTTTTGTAACTGAAATTGTGTGGTTTAGGCACAGTGATTATAGTAAGTGGAAACATTTGCATACATGGTACATACTCGAGAAGACCGAAAAATCTGAAAATTTGTTAGTTAACTTTTTTTTTTTTCAAAATTTCATCAAATTACAATAGAAATCTTGAGTAGCCCACATTTTCAATATACAGTTAACCCCCGAGTAACGTAAAAACTTCATTCCAGAAGCCTGCTCAAGTGCCATTACCGAACGAATTCACTCCCTTAATTAAGGAATAATGTCACGTAGGTTAGACTATTTCAGGCCCCCAAAAATACACTTCCACAAGCACTTACAATATTATACTTGCATAATTGTATGATTTCTGGGGTGTTCGTTACTCGGGGGTCCACTGTACATACTACAGTTTAAATTTGGTCTTCATTCCCAACAGAAGTTCCATTAAGGGGAGTGAAATTCATTTCCAATGGCAGAGTGCATTTCCATTATGGAGCGTTTCAGCAGGCGGGAGACCTATCACTGCACACTGGACAGTGCAAGGGTGTGGGGGAGGATGAACAGATGTAAACAAACAGCTTCCCTCATGTATCAGTGCTTATTATTGCTCAGTTCTAACTTCTTTTCATCATCCATCTCGTCTCGGAATATTTATCACGGTATCTATGCAAAGTACAGGCAATGCTGATGAAGCAAGGAATTAAATTAAGCGTGAAACTATGCCTATTTAAACAAACTAGAGGTACATGAAATGCTGATGGGTGGTGCACATATAGCAGTGTGCAAATTAATTGGGACAAGAGTAAATTTTTTTATTATCTCATATGTATTAGTCTCTGGCTTAATGTAGTTTGGGTTCTTTTCTTTTCAAAAGATTCTGCTACCAACTTCTGGCAACCATCCAGTTGTGATGTTACTCTGTGACTCATCAGTGCTACAACAGCTGTTGTTCTGTAAGGCTATTCCTGCATGCGTGCTCCATGAGTGAATGTGGTTTCGCCAAATTCTCCCTTTCAATTCATAATGGATGTTACACCTAGGAAGCATGCAAGTACAGTGGACCCCCGCCTAACGAGCACCCCGGAAATCGTACAATTATGTAAGTATAATATTGTAAGTGCTTGTGGAAGTGTATTTTTGGGGTCTGAAATAGACTAACCTACGTGACATTATTTCTTAAGGAAGTAAATTCGTTCGGTAATGGCACTTGAGCAGACTTTTGGAATGAATTTTGCTCGTTAGGCGGGGGTCCACTGTATTGTAGTTCTTAGAAAACAGTGATTTGAGTATCAGACAGACTGAAAATTTGAGCCTAGCAAAGTCAACTGTTGGTCAGATTCTGAAGACAGCTGATGACACTAGTGATTGTGGAGTGCTGCATTGAGAAAGATGTACAAAAAAATGAGAAACAACACCTCACAATGACAAGGTTATCATAAGAAATAGTGTGAAGGATCCCAAGAAAACCAACAAAGATCTACAGAGAGACTTGGTTTCAGCTGCATAATTGTTGATCTTCAACTGTTCAACAAAGGCTCCTTGAACTTAGCAAAACTGCCAGAAAGCCGGTAAAGAAACAATTATTGACTGCTGCTATGAAGAAAAAACAGCTGTGTTGGGCACTAGATCACAAGGAATGTACAACAGATGAATGGAGAAAAGTTATATTTTCAGATGAGGCGCATTTTGAAGTACATGGGTACAGATCAGTGGTAGTGAGATGGAGCAAAGGTGAATCTCTTCAGAATGGTCACATTCAACAAGTGCCAAAACACCCATCTAAGATGTTTTGAGGTAGTTCTACTGCTAAAGGCCCCTGGACGGTTTGTTATTGTTGAGGGAACAATAAACAGTGACAAATACAAGGCAATCCTAGCAACTCATTTGCTTCCCATTGTGGATAGAGATTTTCATGAAGGAGAAGGCTTTTTCCATGCCACACTTCCAGAAAAATACTGGCATTCTTCTAAAAAAGTGGGCTAAGCATTCTAAATTGGCCTGGAAACTCACCTGACCTCAATCCAATTGAGAATCTATGGGCAATAATCAAACGCAGGATTGAGAAACTCGACTGTTCAACTGTGGAACTGCTAATTGTTTCTGTTATTAGGACCTAGTACCATGACAAACAAATGCCAAAATGTGTTCAACATTCATCGATTCTACACCAAAATGTGTAGCAATGCTTATAAAAGCAAAGGGTAATCATATCTCTTATTAAATCAGTTATCTGTCATATCATCGCCATGTATTTTTCAAATAAATATTAATAATCCAAATAAATGTCTTATTTTATCACTGTCCTAATTAATATGCACACTATTGTATCATGGAGAGAGAGAATGAGCGGTGTTAGAGAATCAACAATTCGTTCAATTTGAGACAATGAAATGAAGATACACTTGTTGAACAAGTAATCCTCAATGTGACACAGTGAAAAGAATGAGGAATAAGTCACTACAGCTAAATAAAACAGAAAGTTTACTAAATGTGTGGATTGAAAAGCAAAGACAATGGTCTTATTATTTATTAAGGAAAGAGAATTATCATACTATAAAACAGAGTATGAGGAGGAAGGTCAGCCCAAAAACAAATACACATGTAAACCTGGATGATTTAACCGGTTTAGAATGCACAGTGGGCTGTATAAAGTGGGCTGCATTCCAAGATCCCTAACCTTCAACTTCACATCAACCCCAACCATAAACCTCAGCCCAGCTGGGCCACAGCCAACCTCTCCACTCTCTTTAGGACGTTAAGCATAAGCAACCCAACTGATAGGTAACAAATATTCCACAGTATTAATGAAACTACTTTTTAGCTACATGTACTCTTCCTGCTCACAGTCTGAACCTCACTCGAGTTCAAAAACTTATTTTTTGAGGCATTAGTATAACATTAAAAAATTTACAACTCTCTTGGAGGTCTGAGGAATGCAGTCCTATTTTTCCCATATGTTTTCACTCCATTAAGTCGTGCAAATCATTGGTAGTGCAGTTTTCAGAAACAAACCTCTCTACTTTAATACACACACAACCCGCACATATGTGCAGGTTGTGTGTGTATTGTTCCAGTCACGGTATTGTGCCTTTTTTGTTATCTCTCTACTTTAAATTTTATTACTTAAAAATTTTTGCTACCTCTCTTTTTGTAATAAAACATAATTAAAATTTAACACTCCATAACCTGTGTCTACTTTTTAGTAGTATGTAAGCACCAGGATTAATCTGCCCGAAATGATCATGCACGCTAATGGCTTTCTTTGTGCTTAACAATATTTTACATGTAAACTACACACTGTATACCTGGAGTATACCTGGAGAGGGTTTCAAGGGTCAACATTCCCACGGCCCGGTCTGTGACCAGGCCTCGAAGAAAAATACAATTTTGAATTTTGAACCCATTCAAATTATGTTTGTCCACTGCACATCACTAGTAATATATTAGTATGAATATACATCATCATTTGTAACTAATATACAACATATTGTAACCTTTTTCACAAAATATTAAAAAAATTACATTTACAGTGGTACCCCGACTTACGATATTTTTTCATTCCAGAATGCTGTTCAAGTGCCATTACCAAACGAATTTATCTCCATAAGAAATGATGTAAAATAGACTAGTCTTTTAGACCCCAAAATTACACTTACAAAAGCATTTAAAAAATAAACTTACATAAAAGGGTGTGTTTGGGGACCATCGTAAGTCGGAGTGTACCTACTCCGAAATTAATTTACAAGATTTAAATAACTACTATAAGCGGATGTGTAATTATGAATCGGGTCCACTGTATTTACAAAACATATAAGCGAGTGTAATTATAAGCCACCTACTGTAATTATAAGTTGTCAATGCAGGATATATACACCAAGAGGTGCATTTCTCTCAGTGTATACACACACTGGTAATGAAAAGGTGACATGTAGCTATAATGGCCCTCATGCAGTCAAAGAGCTTTAAAACCCTGTACCCAACCACTGATCTTTTAATTGTGTCCAACGTACTACTATTACATAGGTTATGTCAATGTGTCTGACATACTAGTATCTCATGCCACCTAGGGAAAATAAAATCCCGGCTGCATGGGCCATTGTGGATAACATACTCAGTAAACATAGGCACACCATGGCTGGCTGACACTCCAACCTTTCTCACAGTGAAATCCAAGAAATATTGTTCAAACCTGGCACCAGCAACATTGAGGAGTTATAAAGAAGCATCATATTCTAGTCATGAAGTGGACAGCAATGAAGATACGACCAGGAATGAAAAAAAGTGCCAGTTCAACCCAATATATAGCAGTGCCTCCACCTCTGGTCTTGCCACACAAAGTAGATGCCTACAGCTCTTTACCCTGAGCTGCACAGTGACTGGAGTGATTTGGGCAATGACAGTGGAGAAGAATATAGTATGTACAAGGAGAGTGCCATATCAAGCATGATGGAGAATATTCTCCCTTGAAACGAACACCAATGCAGCATCGAATTAGGCCTGACTAACTAGTGTGCTGTTTCTTTGATCTATGATAAGACACCTAAGCAGTATGATACTGTTGCAGGAGACAGTGATAGTGACATTCATGGTGCTTTCATGAGTATCAGAAAACAACATGGAGCACCAACTCCATAGCAGCACCAACAGTGGTGATGGCAGCACCAACCGTGCCAATATGAACACCAGTGACACCACTATCAGCCGTGTCAACCCAGCTGTGACAACACCATTAACCGTGTCAACCCAGCTGTGACAACACCACTAGCCGTGTCAACCCACACCTCTTTCAGAGTGCAGACACTGTACTTCCCACCTGCAGGACTCAAGTCCAGCTAACTGGTTTCCCTGAATCGCTTCATAAGTGTTACCTTGCTCTCACTCCAACAGCACATCAAGTTATAAAAACTATTTGCCTCCACTCGCTTCTATGCAACATGCTCACACATCCCTGCTGGAAGTCTAAGCCCCTCACACACAAAACCTTCTTTACCCCCTCCCTCCAACCTTTCCTAGGATGGCCCCTACCTGCTTAGTACAGACCAGCACCCCTACTGCAGCTCTTCTATTCTGGTCTTAATGTTAATACAGCCTCTCCCCACTTAATGACGTACTCATTTACCAACGCCTCGGACTTACAAGGGGCTCTCTGATCAGTATTCATACCTAAATAATGTATATTAGAGCTGATTTTTTTTCTATTCTGTTTATTTCAATATACAGTACACTACTTTATAAACATTTAAAAATAAGTATACCAGAAATGTTATAAATGGTGCAAAGGTGACATTAAAACAATATCAAAGATGGTTGACACAAACTCACTACCATATACAGTGGACCCCCAAGTTACGAGCACCTCGGAAATCGTACAATTATGTAATTGTAATATTGTAAGTGCTTTTGTAAGTGTATTTTTGGGGGTCTGAAATGGACTAACCTACTTGACATTATTCCTTAATAAGGGAGAAAATTCGTTCGGTAATGGCACTTGAGCAGCCTTCTGGAATGAATTATGCTCGTAACTCGGGGGTCCACTGTACTAGTATGCTCCTCACTTAGCAACGAATTCGTCTAACAATGTGGTCTTAGGAACGGAACTCCGTCGTTAAGTGAGGAGAGGCTGTACACAAATAACCCACACAGGAGAATGAAATCTATGACAACATTTTGATCTGACTTGGAACATTAACTTGTCAATAGTCCAGGCTGGACCAAAACATTATCATAAGTTTCATTCTTGTTTGTGTGTGTTATTTGTGTATTGTTCCAATCATGGTATTGTACCATTTTATTTTTTTAATAAGGTTAATCCCATATTGATGTACATTACTGATGCCAGTATCACTCACGTATCACTCACGTACATCTAAGCTTAAAGCACAGCAGCCTCAAATATGCTGTGGGTGGTAAGTTTTGGCTGAGACATGAGACAATGGGTCTGTGCAGCAGGAGACCATAGTAGTACAGAGCACATAAAAAAAATCCTGCCCCCACACAGTAAATGATAGGAAAAACAAACTTCTGATCTTGTGTATGGTTTAAAATAGCAACTTTGAGGCATTTTCTCAAGTACGTACTGCCTTATAAATACCTATTATAAAGTTTAATTGATAAATTATGCACAATAAGTGGAGAATTATCACTTTTTCACTGATGGGAAGCACTTCACGGCTTCTCTTAGGCTTTGAAAAACTGCCAGCTTTTCTATTTTTGCACTTTAGGGTGATTATTATGCAAAAATTAAGAGGTATTTTTGGGCCACAGTAAACTGTGGATAACTAAAACAGCAGATACCGAATCAGTGGATACAGGGGTTCTACTGTATACATATATCTAATCAAAATTTCTTGAATGCGGCCTTGTTAGATTACAGCTAACTTGGCCTTCCAACAAAAAAAGGTTCCCCACCCTTGGCCTAAACCATGACCAGTCATTCTTGGTTATATTTTATTATCCCAAAAAATATGGCAAGACTATTTTTTGTGTGACAGTGAATTCGAATGGAAGGCAAGTGTTATACAAAAGAGGTCTGAGGATGGGAATAATGGACAGAGGAAAGGTTGCTGTAGTGGCTGGAAAGCTTACAGTGTTTATTTTGGACTGTTTTTAAATTGAAATTTGTTGAATTTTGGGTAAAATTGTTCTGATAGTTGAATGGGCAGTTTCTTGCACTCAATAAATACAGTGGACCCCGAGTTTCGGTCACCTCAAAATCGTACAATAATGCAAGTATAATATTGTAAGTGCTTTTGTAAGTGTATTTTTGGGGATCTGAAATGGACTAATCTACTTGACATTATTCCTTAAGGGAGTAAATTTGTTCGATAATGACACTTGAGCAGCCTTCTGGAATGAATTATAACCGAAACTCGGGGGTCCACTGTATAACAGAATACATGTACTGGCAAAAACAACTAGGAACAGGGTTGGATTGAGCACTGGAATTGGCTTATAATAGGATCCAAAGTGGAAGAATCACCAATGGAACACTTACAGAATTGCACCTGCGTAATTCTGTAAGTTTCCATCAAATTTCGCATCTTTGGTGCCATTACCTTCATAAAAAAGATTCTCTATCATTTTGGAGGATAATTTTTTAAAAATTTGTGATGCTGCCAGCACTTTTAATTTCAGAGTCTGCAACAGTGAGTGTTAATAATGATATTCATAGGAAAGAGTGTACAACTGCATACAAACTATTTCCCCAAAAAAGTACACAACTGTGACAAAATTGAGTACTTAATATATTTTGGAAAGCCCCTGGTTATACATAGTATTTTGGACAAACTAAAACTGCTTGAATTTTATAGCTAAATCTTTAAAACTATGGTTATTTGAATGCTCAGTTTAATATAATTATGTTGCCTAAAGAAAAAATTATTAAATGCAATAATTAAGTAACAAAGCTCTGTTATCTTAAAAGATCAATGTTATAATGGAGAGAGTAAAATAAAACTGACTAGTATTTTAGTTAGAATAAAATTAATGATATATAGAAATATAGTGGTGACAATAAGTACTGTACATAAGTATGAATGCTGTTTGGAATTTGGATAAACAGGTTGCATTAAGATATGCATTAATATTCAATACATATATGTAAATTTACTTCAATTCAAGAGGTGATTTTTCACAGTATTTCTGAAGCTAATGACAGATTGGGGACTTTTTTTTTTCATCTTCCTGTAGTGTGTTCTAGATTTTTGGGTCTTATATCTGCATGGCATTTCTATCCAGGTAGAGTGGAACACCTTGGATATTTTGTTTATGCATTCTGTTGCAGCTCTCCAAAAAAAAAGTATTTTTTGTTTTGCTTTATGGGGATGCTTTTTGTATCACATTCTTCTAGAAACTTCAAGCTGTATACTCAGTATGCTGTGAGGAATAAATATATCAGAACCCCCTTTTGGTGCTAGCACCTTGGTGTGATAAAGTGGATAAGGATGCATTAATTGGTAGATTCACATTAAACTTTGAATTTCAACTGTGTATTACAGTACATATAAGTAAACTGCATCCAGAATTCAAAACTGCAATATTTTATATACAAAGGTGATATTTTATGATGACTTAACCTAGGATATCTTTACACTTTGTGAAAAATAAATAAATCCAGAACTTGCATTTCACTGACACAAGGAAAGGACCATTCAGTAGAGCAATGTAACATTTCTGCAGGTCATCACCTTCTGTTCTACCCATGAGTACACTGACAGCAACACAGGCTTACAAGTAGAAATGAGAAAATAAGTCAACGCCGGGTAAATAGTTGTGTGAGGTTGCTACCAATGCCTCCCCCACCCCAAGCTGAGCCCGGCTGGCTAGCGCACTAGGAGGTGAACAGGTCTGTATAATCCTCATGACTGCAACATCATCCCAACAGGAAGAATAATACACTGTACTTCAAGGTCATGTCAGTATTGATTACCGGTGCATCAGGTTGCAGCGAGTGTGAACCCATGTTGTGAGGAGTGTGAGGGTTGAGGCAAGGCTGGGGGTGAAGGAGGTATGCATGAGGGGCAAGAACATGAACAGGAACATGAGTTAAGAACATGAGCAGGCTGCTGTTGCCTGCTTAGTCTGTCAAGGTCAGCTGGGATTGCCTCAGATCCCCATCGACCAGGGACACTCCACCTCCCTCACTAATAACAATCTTCCCTTAAACAACAATAACCCTCGCTACTTCCACCAGTGTCAAAACTGTTTTTGCGACGTCATTTCAAATTGTTAATCAATATGTATTCATTAAAGGGCATGAAAAAATGAGTAAACGACTAGAGAGCAACTCTTAGTCTCTCTCTTGCTCTCTTCACTCACACGACCTGACGTCACCACCCCACCACTGGCACCTTTTCAACAACAATTTTATCACTTATTTTAAATGGAAACTTTCTTGGAAAGTATCCCCATGCCTTCCCTGAGTGTTCACGCTCCTATATTCACATATCACAATACATAAAACTTGCTAGATACTCCATTAAAGTAGGAAAATAAGAGCAACACTCACCACCTCACTCGTCATCCTCCCAAGGTTCTCGATAAACAAATGTGACGTCACGACGGCACAAAATTGCCGTGTTAGTGACAGTTTTGTAACTTTTTCAGTATATTCCAATTAAAATTTACCACATTTACAACAGATTTGGTGATTAAATGTCAATACAACTGTAATTGGCAAAAATCTTAGTGACTTTCATTGATAATTCATGAAAGTTAGAGAGGAGAGTAGCGATCAGCTGGTGCCTACGACGGCTCTCGCAACTCATGTAAATATTACATGACAACAACACTCCTACTGTCTACTTTATAATTATTCATACCTCATTTGCATGTATAATTAAATTATATGAATTGGAAACCAGTTCAACACCTGGGAAATACTGAGAGTTGCAAAAGAGGGTGGTGATGAGGGAAGATAATTAGTGTGTGTTGCGAGGTGCGCCTCGAGTTCCTGTGGTGGTGATGGTGTTGTAGTGGCGGCGGCGGCGGCGATGGTGGCAGTGGCGGCTGCGGCGGTGGCGGCACACGGCAGTGGCGGCAGCGGCACCCAGCAATAATATTTATATACCTTCACTACATATAATTTTAAAGCCAGTGCTACACGTATAAAATGGCCACAAAAAGCACAATGATGTTAACAAGTGGTAAAGTGGCAGCTTAAACCCAGGATAACTTAACAAACAGTCTAACTTGTTTTAATTGACTTGCTCACTAGTTATCACCAGAAACTAAGTGGCATCGTCAAGTGACACCATAACCACGCCTCTTGTACTATCTACTTCACTAATACATAATATTAAAACAAACACTCTAAGTCTAAATTAATTTCTAGCACATTATAACATGTATTGCGCATTATACGGTGTAGTTCCCCTCCAGGAGGTTGGCCTTGATCCAGGCCATGATTTTGTTCGTATTATTAACCCTGAGTATTAGTAACCCTGGCTAACCCAGTAAAGCCATATCATCAGACTGTGGCTTATCCCCAATGGAAATAAGGCACTTTGATTTTTGTTTGGGTTATCCTAGGTTCTCTACACATATGCTGCTATGTATGATAATCTATGTAACTACGTATTTGTGTATACCTGAATAAACTTACTTAGTCACTTTGATTTGTTTTTGGTTATCACGTACTTATACCTAAATAAACTTACTTTAATTAACCCTCTTCCCCCAGGATGCAACTCACAGCATTTTCCTAAATCTCAGGTACCTACGTATACTAGGTGAACAGGGGCAACGGGTGTAAGGAAACATGCTCTAATGAACACAAGAAGTTTGACATAGGTGCAGGATACCTTCAATGAAAATTGTTATATAATCATGGGGGAGCGTTAAACCCATAGGGATTATACAGCGCCTGTGGGTGATGGGGGGGTGATGGAAGGTATTCAGAATCGATTCAGGAAACGAGCACAGATCCAATTCCTTATATGGACCCCAATGGAAATAAGTCACTCTGACTTTTTGGGTTATCCTAGGTTTTCTACACATATGATGTAATAATATATAACTGTATTTGTGTATACCTGAATAAACTTACTTATATCAAGAGCCCCTCACCACGTCAAGGAACCTTCCCTGAGGGACCTTCAATGAAAAGCAGAGGATCTACAGGAGAGAACTCACTAAGTGTAAAGTGACCAACTGCTGTATGACCCCTATGGGTTTACTGTTCCCCATAAATATAACAATAATGGTAATCACAAAACGGATGGTACCCTGATTTGTTTGTAATTGTGCTATTACGATTTCGTGAGTCATACCACGGCCATACCACGTTGAACGCACCGCTTCTCGTCCGATCAGCGAAGTTAAGCAACGTTGGGTTTGGTTAGTACTTGGATGGGTGACCGCCTGGGAACACCAAATGCTGTTGGCATTAATCTTTTATAGGTACTTGGGTTGTTAGTCGACTGGTGTGGGTCGCATCTTGGGGGACAAGATTAAGGACCCCAATGGAAATAAGACAGACAGTCCTCGATGACGCACTGACTTTCTTGGGTTAACCTGGGTGGCTAACCCTCCGGGGCTAAAAATCCGAAGAAATCTTATCTTATCTTAACATTGAAGAGGACCAGGAACTTCAGCAGAACGCAGTCAAGAAGTCTAGCACTTGTACAATAACATCGCTGTATGACCCTGTGGTTTAGCACTTCTTTTGATTATAATAATAATAATGTACAATAACACCCTGGAAAGGCTCAGTAGTTGTAATGCAGCTTCCATAAAAGAACCAGGAACTGTAATGCACTGAACCTTGCATTATGTAGCATACTCGTACATCAGCCTAACAGGCATTCTCCGGCTATCATGCGAAAACCAATACTGTATAACAATTTATTTCAAATTTATGCAAATCGAGTCTTACACTGCCCACTAACACTGCCAACCTTCCGCTGATGAAAATCCATCAGCCCTGAAAGCTTGAAGCCGATGAGACTACATTCTTAATTTAAAGCATACAATTATATATATATATATATATATATATATATATATATATATATATATATATATATATATATATATATATATATATATATTTATGCTAGGAATCTCTAGTTGTGTCGATGCATGCAGGGGATGAGATGAAAAGCTGTAAGCCACCTGCCTGAAAGCTGGACGCCAAGGTATTGTCCAGTGTGGTACAGTCGGCAAAGCACTGCGTACCTTGTCACAAGGTTCGTAGGTTCGAGTCTCCGTCGGCCAGAGATCAGTGTTTATATATATATATATATATATATATATATATATATATATATATATATATATATATATATATATATATGTCGTGCCGAATAGGTAAAATTGGTCACTTAGCAAGAACTCATTTAAAATTAAGTTCTTTCTAAAAAATTCACTTATACGTTTAAAGATTATATTTTTTCATTTATGTTAATGTAAAAACTAATAATTTTGTACCAAAATAACCTTAGAAAACTTACCTAACCTTATTATAAAAAGCGTAATTTAATTAGCCTAATGCAACTAAATATATTTTAGATAAATTTACAATAATTTAATAATAACCAAACACAATGAAATATATTTTTTTCGTTAGGTTCAGAAAGTTTTTTTGCGAAATTATTGCATACAGAAATTTTCGCTTGCCTTATTCGGTAAGAAGAGCGTTGCCATTTAAGCCAAAATCACAATAGGACCGAAATGTTTTGAATTAGGATATTCTAGTTTTATGTATTTGTGTCCTTTCATCCATGTTGTTGGTATTAATAAACCTTCTACTTTAGACTGGTTTTAATGAAACTAACACCTGTTATTCTATTCGTGGCACATTGTAGGCCATAACACTAAAAAAAATGGATATTTTTAATTAGGGTTGATGGTTTAAAATTTGTAGGTTTCAGGTAGAAAAAAAATATATAAACCGCTAAAAGAAATTATTGAATAAATTATATATTAATGGTTTAAAACATTATAAAGGTGTCTTTATTTTTTCATCTTGATAACCAGATATCTTAGTTCTCCAGGAGTCATTATACTCTAGAAATTTTACAAATAAAATTTGCAGATTGGAGCTTACATAGCCCACTTTAAGTTTAAACCTGCCCGTAAGAAAGATACTAGTGCTAAAAGTTTGAAGCTGACCAGATAAAACATTCTCCAGTTATAGCGCATAATTCAGATTCAAAATTTATTAACTGTATACGTATTGGCAAATTTGCACCAAGACAGCCTAAAGTTACATTGCTGTCATCCTCATAATATACACCAGAGTTAAATGTTCCAAGTGGACCAAATGAGGCATTTTCCATTTATTGAATCAATATCACTACTTCAAAAAAATTGGCAAATTAGAACTTACGCAGACCAATTGGCAAATTAGAACTTACGCAGACCAATTGGCAAATTAGAACTTAAACCAGACTTAGTTAGGCAAATTAGAAACTTACAAGACCAATTGCAGATTAGAACTTACATAGCCCACTGGCAAATGTAGAAGATCTAGCAAAATTGGGCCCGATAAAACATTCTCAGTATGGCATAATTCAGATTCCAAAATTTATTAACTACGCAGACAATTGGCAAATTGCACCAACCAACCAAAGTTAGAATTAGCGTCAATTCAATTTAACTTACGCAGAAAGTTAAATGTTACCAGACCAATTGAGCATTAATTCCATGACAATGGCAAATTTGAACTTACGCAACCAATTGGCAAATTAGAACTTACGCAGACCAATTGGCAAATTAGAACTTACGCAGACCAATTGGCAAATTAGAACTTACGCAGACCAATTGGCAAATTAGAACTTACGCAGACCAACTGGCAAATTAGAACTTACGCAGACCAATTGGCAAATTAGAACTTACGCAGACCAATTGGCAAATTAGAACTTACGCAGACCAATTGGCAAATTAGAACTTACGCAGACCATTAACAATGCAACCTTTCCATTGAACAAAACACACTAGTGCTCAATATTTGAGGCCCACTGCAAGAAGCATTCTTCAGTTAACGCACGGAGTCCAATAATTATAAGTTTATTAACTGTTTTAAATATAAGCAAATTTGCACCATTACAGCCTTAACTTATAGGTTACTATCCTTCTAATACTATCCTTTTAATGTCTGCCTCTCCCTTATAATATTAACTAAGATACAGATGTATAAGATAAGTGTTTCTGTATGGTGTGGTCTTGTCCTGCCTCCATTATTGTGACTGAAATAATGCATCATTATATGGTATTGGTGCCAATGTAAAAGAAACTCCAGAGCTTCTGGAAGGAGGTGCCCCGTGGCCTGGTGGCTAAAGCTCTCGCTTCACACGGCGAGGGTCCGAGTTCAATTCCCAACGATGGTAGAAACATTGGGTACCTGGGTGTTAGTCGACTGGTGTGGGTCGCATCCTGGGGCAAAACTAACCTAATTTGCCCGAAATGCTCTGCATAACAAGCGGCTTTCTATATAGTAGTATGTCAGCTAGGCCTGTAAATCTTGTACAGTACGTGTAGAAAGAAGTTCAACTCGTAGATAATGCAGTGAAACCATTGCATACACAAGCTTGGTGGATGTTACTTTATCATTGTAAAATGTCAAACAGATAAGGATAGATGAACATGCGTTGTATCTAAATATACCGGAGAGAGTTGTCGCTTAGGCGGCCATGTCAAGATCTCTTAGTCAATCCTAGTAAATACAGTGAACCAATTCAGAAAGTGAAAATTCACCCCGAGAGCAGATTTTAGAGCTATATGATTCTGCAATTTGACCTCTTGCAAAGACAAAGATTAAAGGGTTATTTTTGTGCGTGCCATTAGGTGCCAGTATTATGGTTGTTAGTGTGTACAGTCATGCTCTCTGAGGTGGGTTAACAAATGTGTTACTGCTTGAAGCCAGTTAATATAAATATAATTTTTTAAAGATCTGGATTCTCTAAAAGTAATAGTCTAACACTAACGCAGGAATCCCATCCTCTCTAGCAAATAAAGGAGCGGCTAGTTATATTTGGATAGTCATAACGGGAAAAAAATGTATTATGTATTAACACCGGAAACAGGAGTTGCTGTAAGGTTACCAAAAAACATTAATGCTCACTATTACACAGTAAGATAGTGTTATTTAACACAGACTTATCAAATTACCGCCTAGAATAAATACAGAAATACTTTGCTCCCTCTACCTTTTAATTATCTTCGGAAAGTATTGATTGGGTGTGTATGTTGCATGTGGTGGGGCAGGTGAGAGCATCGTCGTACGTCCGCCAGCTTTGCTCCAGCACTACGCTGCCAGACACCTAATTTTATACAATAATATTAGCCCTGAATACTTAAGTACGTCACTAACTATAATTTGATTATCCTGTAACCGTTAATAATTAATTTTGCTTTAACAAACCAGCCATGATAAACAGGATGGCAAATTATACCGCTCTAGCAGTTATTATCACTTTAGTTGGCTTCTGCTTCTCTGTTCAACATGGAGTGATACACACTCACCTCAGGCTAACACATTTCAGCACTATGCAATCCACAATGTAATGGAATATGGCAGGGAACTATAACTAGCTTTCCTTATTACATAACTATCATATAGAATAGGACAACAGCACATTACATATGTACCCAGTTCTGCTAAATTAAATAATTTACACTTGAAGTGTTTCAGCTTGTGGCCGTCCTGATGCCCCTAGTGACAAGCAGCACACATCAACACATTAACTAAATAATTTAACGTTCTTGTTTTGTGCTTCCTAAGCAGCCCCTGAAGAAATAAGCAAAATAAGAGAATGGAAGATATTTGCCTCTACAAGCAGCAGTAGTTTGAGAAAGTGGTGGGAATGGGTGAATTGGGATGGGGATCGGGGAGGTGGGATGGGGATAGGGAGGTGGGATGGGGATCGGGGAGGTGGGATGGGGATCGGGGAGGTGGGATGGGGATCGGGGAGGTGGGATGGGGATCAGGGGAGGTGAGGATGGGGATGGAGGGATGGGATGGGATGATGGGATCGGGGAGGTGGGATGGGGATCGGGAGGTGGGATGGGGATGGGAGGTGGGATGGGGATCGGGAGGTGGATGGGGATGGAGGGATGGGATCGGGAGGTGGGATGGAGATAGGAGAGGTGGGATGATCGATGGGATGGGGATCGGGGAGGTGGGATGAGGATTGGGAAGGTGGGATGTTAGTTAGTTAGTTTTTTTAGTTTAATATCTTTATTATGCAGCCCATACCCATCCTGTGGGCGGTAGTCAAAAGATTACAAAGGTACATAATTGGTCCATTGACTGGACTCCAAAGTTTTGATAGCTGAACAAGTTACAGCGTAAGAACTAGATGTCATAGACAGTTACAGAATGACGTCTGGTCACAATTATGACAAGTTACAAAAGGTAATGAGCTCCAGGTAGAGCTGGTCACACTCATGACAAGTTACAAAGGTAATGAACTAGAGCTGGTCACACTCATGACAAGTTAAGGATGAACTAGAGCTGGTCACACTCATGACGTTCAAGGTAATGAACTGAGGGCACACTCAGACAGTAAGGTAATGAACTGAGTGGTCACTCATGACAAGTTAAAGGTAATGAACTAAGCTGGACATCAGACGTCAGGTATGAACTAGAGCTGGTCACACTCATGACAAGTTACAAAGGTAATGGAACTAAATGGTCACATCATGACAGTTGAAAGGTATGATAGAGTGACTCATGACGTAAAGGTTGAACTGAGTGGTATCATGGGGAGGTGGGATGGGGATCGGGAGGTGGATGGGGATCGGGAGGTGGGATGGGGATCGGGGAGGTGGGATGGGGATCGGGGAGGTGGGATGGGATCGGGGAGGTGGATGGGATCGGGGAGGTGGGATGGGGATCGGGAGGTGGATGGGGATCGAGGAGGTGGGATGGGGATCGGGGAGGTGGGATGGGGATCGGGGAGGTGGGATGGGGATCGGGGAGGTGGGATGGGGATCGGAGGAGGTGGGATGAGGGATCGGGAGGTGGGATGAGGATCGAGGTGGGATGGGGATCGGGAGGTGGGATGGGGATCGGGGAGTGGGATAGGGATCGGGTAGGTGGGATAGGGATTGGGGAGGTGAGGTGGAGATGGGAGACAGAGGTAGCAACTTAGTACATCCCTCTCTCAACTTTCTAATTTAACATGTAAGAAGAAATACTAAAACTTATATATATATATATATATATATATATATATATATATATATATATATATATATATATATATATATATATATATATATATATATATATATATATATATATATATATATATATATATAATTCAGGAAACTGGAGCACAGATCAAATTCCCTAGATCAAGATCCTCTCAACAGCATCAAGTGTACAGGGACATCAGTCTATAACCTTTATGTTTTAGGTAAATCGAAATTTGCAATGTTTAGATACATTATTTAGGCTTTATGAAGTCTCAAAAACGAGGCTTGTTCATGTACCTCTACCATTCATACTTCCAACCCTCATGATAATCACTTCCTTCTCCACCTGTTCAAAAAGTAATATATTTACACAAATCCTTACATAGCTAAGGAAAATTAAGTTATATTACGATTTTTTTGGGCAAAATGAGATGAGCGTGATGAAGACATTTATAGTGTCCACCATGAGGCCTGGTCACAGACCGGGCCCCGGGGGTCAACGCCCATACGGCCCTGTATGTGTTTGCGTTAATATATCTATCAAGCAACAAGAAAAAATATGGAAACAGGTTATTTTAAACAAAAATCTGCTCGTTAGTTTAGAGCACGATTTAATATTTACAAGTTTTGTAACAAATTTCAGTCATAATTGCTGTTTTAAAAATATCACTGAATTTTAATGTTTCCTAACTTTAGAATTTTAACGTTGTTGCATGTAGCATACACACTGATGTGGCTATTTTTATTAATAAAAGTGGATAAAACATTTTGCGGCTGTCCCGATTTAACAGTCTAATGAGAGAAGAACGAGAACTATATTTATATAACACTCATCACGCTGGATGCTTTTTTTTTAATACACCGGCCGTTTCCCACTGAGGTAGGATGACCTGAAAAAGAAGAAACACTTTTACCATCATTGATTTTGTCAGTCTTACCAGAGGTAACTGAACGGTAACATCTCCCCTCCTTCCACTTCCAGGACAAAAGTCCAGCTAAGTAGTTTCACCTGCATTATTATAATGGAGGGAAGTTAAACACGTAGAATTATAAAGCGCCTGTGGGGGGAAGGAAGGATGGAAGACATTCAGGCTAAATTCAGGGAGCTGGAGTATAGATATAATTCCTAGATCAAGAGCCCCTCATCAGCATCAAGGAACCTCCTTTGAGGGGAGTTTCACCTGAATCCCTTCATAAATGTTACCTTGCTCACACTCCAACAGCACGTCAAATCATAAAAACCGCTTGCCTCCACTCACCCTACCAAACACACTCACACACGCATGTTAGATGTTCACGCCCCTCGCATATAAAACCTTCTTTACCCCCTCCCTCCAACCTTTACTAGAACGACTACTACCCCTCCTCTCCACTTCAGCTTTATAATTCCCCGCCCCTTGTCCTATTTTGCTCCATCCTCATATAGTCTTTCATTACCTATTTTTTTTACTCTCATCAATTTCCTCTTTCCTATGTTCACTTTTCGTTCCCTTCTTTTACATATCCTCCAAATTCGTCTACCAACATTTGTAACTTTTCTTCAGAATCTCCGAAAAGAACCGTCACACAGGGTGATTTTCCCATCATACTCCGTCACACAAGATGGTTTCCCTGTCATACCTCATCACACAGGATGGTTCTCCTATCATACTTTATCACAGATGGTTCTCCTGTCATACTTCATTCCACAGGATGGTTTTCTGTCACACTCCATCACACAATGTATTAGCTATCATACTCCATCATCCATATTTTTTTTATAATCATGGGGAGCGCTGAACCCGTAAGATTGTACAGCGCATGTGGGGGGATATATGGAAGGTATTCAGGCTCAATTCAGGGAACTGGAGCACAGATCAAATTCCCTAGATCAAGAGCCCCTCACCAGCGTCAAGGAACCTCACTTGAGGGGACTCCATCATCCAGGATGGTTTTTCCTGTCATATTCCATCACACAGAATGGTTTTATCCGCGTCAGGAAACACTTGTCCTGATTCCTAACACATCTTACTTAATCTATCACATTCCGTCACCGAGAATGGGTCCCACACATGAGGTAATGAAATCTGTCAGACTTGAGTTGAGCTGAGCTGGGAGACTTCAGTAGGGCGATGAGGATCAGGACCGTGACGTTGCGTCACGGTGAGTCGACGAAAGTTCTCAACATTTTGTCCAATAACAATTGCGATATAAATTTTGGGGTGTAAGTCGTGCGGGAACATCACTGGAGCGAGAACACCGTCAAGACTGATGCAGCGCCCTCAGGCAGGAGGTTAGTGGGGCTTGCGGCCCGCCCGGAGCATATCTTCCCTGGCAACACTGCACTCCTTACAGTATTTTGTCTGGGGAACCCCCATCAAGGTGACTAGGATATATACACCGAGAGGTGTGCATCTCTCAGTATATATATACGCTCAAAGTTTTCTTTAACCTCTCTCTTTTAGGGATTAAAGTATTCTTGACTGGTGGTAAACAGGTGACCCTCGTGTAGTCGATAGGCTTTAAGTCTAAACCAACCAACCCTATGAAAGCAAGAGGCTTGGCAAACGATGCAAAAACAGGGTTGCCATGAGTAAACTAAGATATAGGACAATAAGTGTAAAGCGCCCAAGACCTTCAACAGTGTCCCATCATACATAAAAGGGGATTCTTAATAAGATTCCTTGTCGTCTTCAAGAGGGATCTTGATTAATTCTTGGCCAGCCAGATTGCGGTTCGTACGTTGGACTGCATGCGGTCAGCACCATCAATATGATTGTTTAGGCCTTGATCCACTAGGAGGCTTGGTCTGGGACCTAGTCGTGGGCGGTGTTGACCCCAAAAACATCCTTTAGGTAACCAAGGCAACCTATCGTCACACCAGAAGTGATACTCGCGTATATCTAAACGTTTCCTGGTTACGCTTGGTCACCCTCGTTACTGGGTGTATTATCGAAATTTGCTAAATTGTGGTTATGTTTTGATAGGTTAAGATAACTTAGCCTACCCTATTCTAGCTAACCCACCCTAACCTAACTTAATTCACCCTAACCTCGCTAATATAAAATAGTGATTAAGACACTGCAAGACTCCAAGCAGACATCAACCAAATCTTTAAATGGGCTGCAGAAAACAATATGAAGTTCAATGATGAGAAATTTCAATTACTCCGATATGGAAAACGTGAGGAAATTAAAACCTCATCGGAGTATAAAACAAATTCCAACCATACAATAGAGCGAAAAAATAATGTCAAAGACCTGGGAGTGATCATGACAGAGGATCTCACCTTCAAGGACCATAACACTGTAGCAATAGCATCTGCCAGAAAAATGACAGGATGGATAATGAGAACCTTTAAAACCAGGGATGTCAAGCCCATGTTGACACTTTTCAGGTCGCTTGTTCTATCTAGGCTGGAATATTGCTGCACACTAACTGCACCTTTCAAGGCAGGTGAAATTGCTGACCTAGAAAATGTACAGAGAACCTGTACTCCCTGGAACGCAGGCGGGAGAGATACATTATTATATACACTTGGAAAATCCTAGAGGGATTAGTACCAAACTTGCACACGAGTGTCACTCCCAACGAAAGCAAAAGACTCTGCAGACGATGTAACATCCCCCCAATGAAAAGCAGGGGTGCCACTAGCACGTTGAGAGACAACACAATAAGTGTCAGGGGCCCAAGACTGTTCAACTGCCTCCCAGCATACATAAGGGGGATTACCAATAGACCCCTGGCTGTCTTCAAGCAGGCACTGGACAGGCACCTAAAGTTGGTGCCTGACCAGCCAGGCTGTGGTTCGTACGTCGGACTGCGTGCGGCCAGCAGTAACAGCCTGGTTGATCAGGCTCTGATCCAACATGAGGCCTGGTCACAGACCGGGCCGCAGGGGCGTTGACCCCTGGAACTCTCTCCAGGTAAACTCTGTGTAGTCAACCTTATTTACAGGTGGCCCGGTGGTCTGGTGGCTTGAGCTCTCGCTTCACACACGGAGGGCCCGGGTTCGATTCCCGGCGGGTGGAAACATTTCGACGTGTTTCCTTACACCTGTTGTCATGTTCACCTAGCAGCAAATAGGTACCTGGGTTGTTAGTCGACTGGTGTGGGTCGCATCCTGGGGACAAGATTAAGGACCCCAATGGAAATAAGACAGACAGTCCTCGATGACGCACTGACTTTCTTGGGTTATCCTGGGTGGCTAACCCTCCGGGGTTAAAAATCCGAAGAAATCTTATCTTATCTTCTACTTATTTAAGTAAAGCTAAATTTAAGCTCTAAATAGAGCTATATCAAGTCGCTTTGGAGCTTTATCAATACACTAAGTAGACGTTTATCAAGTCACTAAGTAGAGTTTTATCAAGCCATTCTATTTAGCTTTATAAGTCATTCTATTTAGCTTGATCAGTCATTCTATTTAGCTATATCAAGTTACTTTGTCGTCTATACATAAAGTTTGTTCTGCACATCTTTTTACCAAAGTTATGGGCAGGTCAGTCGTCAGACGGGGACAGGACACAGGGCTCAACAACTCTTGTTTCCTTCGAGCCCCGTGAGGGTGGGTATTAGAGTTAGGTTGGCCTTACATGACCTTCACGACTGGGCTCAGACCTGCCGTGCCCCCGCCAAAAGGACGTCGGCACCCTACAGTGACTGTAATCATCTGTGCCAAGGATGGTGCGGTCATCCCAGATACAGACTCGTCCTCCTTCGGAAGCCATAGAGGGATCATCATGTGATGAAGATAGTGTGCCTGACAAATATACAAGGAAGAATGCAGGCAAGTCGTTGTAAAATAGCATTTGTAACTTTGCAGGAAATTGACGTGGAGTACCTCATAAGAAAAGTAGTAACCACGAGAATAGGCTGCATCCTCATACCCCCATTGATATACGTGCTGACTGAAACGTTGCCTGGGATTATTCAATTAATGCGTTGTCAGACGTATCGCAGCAGCTTTATAATTGGCTTATTGTTAGTTAAATATCCGTTTTTATATTCTTATGTAGCCTACCTTATCCTATCCTAACCAAAGGAAATAGTTTTTCATTACAGAAAACGTTCGGAAAATTACATTGGGGAACCCCTAAGAAAATAAAATTTGTGAATTGAGGATAGGTCGAACAAGGAAAACTTTGCCACTCATAGTACAGGACCACAAGAATGTGTTTTCCAGTTATCTTACCTTGGGTTTACAGTTACTACTACTATACACACAAGTACCATTACTTCACCCAGCATAAAAGTCTTTAAAAGAGTGGCGAGACGTAAAATTACTAGTTGTACAAAAGAGTATGACGTTCACAGCCCAAAGAAGAGGGGGGAAATCATGCTTGTCACATCTAATGTATCATTATGACAAAGTTACAAAGGCAAATAACGTCAACAAGTATAACGTGAAAAAATAAAAAATGGATATTCAGTTCTGATGAAGAAAGCACAAAGAATAGCAATAAACAAATCAAAACTGAGCCCTAACAAAGTAAAAAGTTCAGTACCCCGAAGACACGGTTCTGGTGCTTTTACCGTTTCTCATCGTCACAATATATACTGTATATAAAAGCACTAACCACAGCTTCGTGTCACCCTTTGTGGACGATGCCAAAATAAGCATGAACGTTGTTCGACAGAATAAACGAAGGAACAAATTGCAAGTTGTTATCAATAAAGTCTTCCAGGAAGTGCGCCAATATGTGTTTACCACTCTCTCACCTTGAGTCTACAGTCACTGCCACACACACTCAGTGTAGGGACCGCAGGAATGTGTTTGCCAGTCATCTTACCTTGAGTCTACAGTCACTATCACACAGTACGAAAGGAAGGTCGTTTGTATTATCCTCAGTTAATTTTTGTAAACCAGTTGACTGAAGATAAGCCACTGTGACGTGCCTATAACCAGCTGATAAGAAACTTGAGGCAGCTTGTGGTCTAGCTATGTCTTGAAAACTTTTACCTGTGTCCCAATAATACAATCTGGAAAGTAATTTAAATATAATCAAACACTAACAGTGGCCTCACCTTGCCCCCTTCCTCTTGTCTGCGACCTTCAGGATTCAACCCATCTTGTGTGATGAAATATGACAGGAAACAGGAAAACATAGTTATAGCTTTTGAGGGCTGAGACATGTACAGCACAGGGGTATCATTAGCAAGAGACATTTCGCCCACTAGGGGCTTTATCACTCTAATACAGAGACATGAGAACAAAGCCTTTTATAGTGGAACCAGTGGAAGAAGTGGAGTGAGGCAGCAGTTGTTGACGATGTGCTCACATGTGGGTAGGGTCCACTAGTGGAAGTAGTCAGTTCTATAAGGTGAGTTAGAGATTTAACAGTCGAGGTGTAGGCATTAGCTGGTTTCCTACAAGGAATCTAGAGGTGAATCCGGAACCAGTATCAGGCGCTGTCATAGGTGAGCGGGGCCCACTAATAGAAGAAGGTTAGGGCCATAAGGTGAGGCAGAGATTTAGCAATGGAGCTGTAGAATCTTGTTGGTATTATATACAAATCAAATTGCAAATGCATAAGTTTTGTCTCATCATTCAGTATAGATCAACGAGGTTTGTAAGTTGGAAGACCGAATACCATTGTATGAGAGTCCAGTGTTCCACAAAGAAAATTATATTGTGTGTAAATCAGCAAGTAGGGCAGCATTAGCTGGAACGTCAGTTGACAATTTACTTTTGCGTGAACTTACTGCAGAAGCTAATAACCCGAAGAAATTTCTTAAGCGCATCCTAAATGTTACCTTTGTCGTTTTTCTTTTTAGTTGGGACTGGATTTGTTTGGTTCCACTCATCGCATTGGTGATCACGTAAATGGAACCTCTAGGCATAATTGAGCTCCTCAGTATATATGACCAACTTTTATCTAAGCACGTTAGACGTATTGAAGAATCACAAGGATGTATGCAAGACCATTATCCCTCCACCTGTATACAATACGAGTTTATTGAACTTCTTGGGTTATTTGCACACAAAAAAATCTTGACAAAATTCGTCTTGTCAAGAATTTTTCCATTATTAATAATTAATGCCACTTCAGACTGTTCTAACGAGGAAAAGACTATTATAACTGTTCGATACGTTAAGGTAGTAAAAAGATCACCATTTTCAAATGAAGAAAGATTTATGTGGAAAATTTAATTATCCTATAATTAGTAATGTGTATGCGAAGTGTTAGCATAATGGAATGTAAATATGAAGTATTAATGGTAGTCACAAACTACCAAACTACTTGTGAGGAAGCGAGTGAGTGCTTCCAACTGAGTAGGGGAGGGGGTTGTGTAGATGGCAAGAGGGCCAGGCAGTGGTGGTGACATGGGTGTGGAAGGTTGCGTAGATGGAAAGAGGGTCATAAAAGGAAAACTAAATCGGGTGTAATGCCCGGGTAGCCGTCCTGAGAGGTAGTGTCGGCTCTCAAGGAATTTGGAGATCGGCCGAATCTTCCAGTGAAATCAACTAAGGTGTAATAGAAGCGGTATCGTCAGAAATTGATGAAGTTTACACCACACGTAATGAACGCCTCCCAGTGTATTAATTCTCACTACAGGTATGTTAATTTGTATTGGCCAATATAAATTGCCTACCGAAAGGGAGGCGTAGGATATGACGCCAAATCTTAATTTGGTGAGTTATATTGAAATCTCCTTTATACTTTTTAAGGTATTTCATTTATATTTATGTAAAATTACCAAAGAAAATTACTCAGGTCAAATAATTGATATTACTGAATACACAGTCCACAAATGTGACAGTTACTGTTACTGTTACTGGCATAAATTTTTCAAATAATTTTAAGAACTATATGTTGTAATAATTCAAGGTCAGATGTATGAGACGTGATGACCTGAGAAGGTGGTCACGAAGGAGGGATATTATTGTGACCTGGTGACCTTAAAGTCCTATTTGACTCTGAGGTACATCAATATCAGTAAGTGTAAACTGATGTACCAAAGTTTCTTCACAATTATGGGGATGAAATAATTCGGGACATTGCCTGTAAATTTTACCCGCATAATTTATCACAATTTATTTTGTTTCCAACTTTTACGAAAAAATCTGGAAAATGTAAACAAATGGTGCACGTATCTGATTCTTCAAGGAAATTGTTTCTCAATCATTAACAGTTCTAGAAAGTTTAAAAACTAGATTTTTCAGGACTACATTGGTCAGGCATATGACTATGCTATGTTGGAAAGCACAAATGTATAGGTAGTTCTTTTAGGCATAATTCTAACTGCATTTCTCCAGCTCTGGAAACCACACGTTAAACTTTCCACGGATGAAAATACACGTGTACAATATATTTAGGGTATCTTTACCGGATACTTATCGGTCCTGGGACCTTGGTCAATAAATGACCACTCCCAGGACCGAAATGTATTCAATAAAGATGTCCTATACACTTCCCCAATGGAAATAAGTCACTCTGTCTGACTTTTTGGGTTATCCTAGGTTTTCTACACATATGCTGCTATGTATGATAATCTATGTAACTGTATTTGTGCATACCTGAATAAAGTTACTTACTTACTTACTTCCATATTGTCCGTGTCAATATACCTCGTACTTAAACCCTGAATGTGTTGAGATACATTATTATATACACATGGAAAATTCTCGAGGGCTTAGTACCAAACTTGCACACGAAAATCACTCCCTACGAAAGCAAAAGACTCGGCAGGCGATGTAACATCCCCCCAATGAAGAACAGGGGTGCCACTAGCACGTTGAGGGACAACACAATAAGTGTGAGGGGCCCAAGATTGTTCAACTGCCTCCCAGCATACATCAGGGGGATTACCAACAAGCCCCTGGCTGTCTTCAAGCAGGCACTGGACAGGCACCTCAAGTCGGTACCTGATCAGCCGGGCTGTGGTTCGTACGTTGGACTGCGTGCGGCCAGCAGTAACAGCCTGGTTGATCAGGCTCTGGTCCAACAGGAGGCCTGGTCACAGACCGGGCCGCGGGGGCGTTGACCCCTGGAATTCTCTCCAGGTAGACTCCAGGTAGACTACTCATGCAAGAAGCAATTACTTTGGAATTTTTCAGCAAATACACACTCTCTTTGGCAGCAGTCCACAAAGGTAATATACTCTGAAATATAACCTTCCTGTTTTACTACGTAGGATATCCAACACATGGGGTGTGCACGGACCCATTATGTACCTCTGTAATCTTTTGACTACCACCCACAGGATGGCTATGGGGTGCATAATAAAGATATTAAACTAAAAAAAAAACTGCACGGACTAATGGTGTTCAACCAGTTGCCCAGCATTCGAATTCAGTGTTAAGGGTTTTAAATAAGCTTGAATCTCCTAATCTTATAGCATAGGCTTCAACAGACCTTAAGTCTATTCATAAATTCACGTCAAAATTTGAATGCATTTTAATTTCATCTTTGAAGATGAAGTTACCATGATTCGGAACACTAATTGAGGTATTATAGCACTAATTGAGATACTTGATAACGATGAATGTCGCGTAAATTGCATTCAACATATTTATGAGCACTGGGATGCAATCCTGACGGAATTCAGTCAAACTGTTTTCACACAGTACTGAAACTTCATCAAAGTTGTAAACAATTCGTAACTTACCTACTGAATCAGATGATGAGCAGCATTATAGAGTCAATGTCTTATTCATAATTACTGACTCTTTATTTATTGACTTTTCACTGCAACTAAACTGTACCCTTTTGTGTGTGTGTGTGGGGGGGGGTGAGGTAATTTCTCTGGTAGTTCAGTCTGATAACTGAAGATTTACTGTCAGCAGCTAAACAATTTCAATAACAGTATAGCAATAAAATCTCAAAAGTTCTCGGTGCGTGTGTCTGTCTGTTTGGTAAACTGACAGACACACGCACTGCATTTGTAATATTAAAGATAAATAATTTCTTGAAGTAATTCCTTTGGTTTTAATTCCATTTAAGATGGAATTCAAACCAAAGGAATTACTTCAAGAAATGATTTATCTTTAATATTACAAAGCAGTGCGTGTGTGTGTCAGTTTACCAGTATATCTGTTGAAGAGTGAGACACTTGTGCTACATTTGGGAATCTTTACTGTGGACAAATTTCGCCAGCCAGTGGTTTCTTCAGTCCAGTACAGAGAAGAAAGGTGGAATATGAGGAGTTTGAGGTAATCAGTCCCTCAGGCTGGAATCGATGTGTTAAATCCATCAATCTTGAGAAAAGTATGTGCAAGTGTCTCACTCTTCAAATTGTCGGTTTTCTAAAGAATTTATATCATACCAGTATCTGTGGTTTCAGACGAGCGAACCTTCAATGTGTTGAAGCAGAGTATCCACAGGTTCAATATGAAACACAAAATTTTGAATGAACTAAGATTACTTGCAAATGCAGGTAATATAGATATTATTGCTATAACGGAGACCTAGTTCAACCTAAAAGATAGATAAATGCCTTCTGAATGTAACATACAGGGTTATAAACTATTCCACACTGATAGGGTCAACAGGAAGGGTGGTGGAGTGGCGATGTATGTCAGAGATAATTTAAATTGTTGTATTAGTCAAGATTAGAAACATCGGACACAGAATCTGTTTGGCTACAGTTTCTTGAGGGTTGTGAAAATTTTTATTTTGGTTGTGATTTATAGGCCCCCAAACCTTGATAGGGAGTGCAGTAAGCTGCTATGGGACGAAATTCATTAGGCGTCTAGATATGAAAATGCTGCTTTAATGGGAGATTTTAACTTTAGACAAATTGATTGGAACAATGTGACAGGTAATCTTGAGTCTAGTGACTTTCTTGATACGGTTCAGGATTGCTTTTTAAAACAGTTTGTGACAGAACCAACTAGAGGAAACAATCTGCTTGACTTGGTTCTTGCCAACAAAGAATCACTAATTAATAATCTTCAGGTTAATGATGAGCTTGGGGAAAGCAATCACAAATCACTGTTTCAATATATCATGGAATTACCTAGATAACTGCAATCAAATCTCTGTCCCAGACTTTCGCTTGGCCGACTTCATGGGACAGAAATTACCTGGGTGGGCTAAATTGGGATGACCTGACTATGTGTCAGGTAAGTGGTGTTGGTTGCCAATATGACATTTTTCAGAGTATAGTTCTAGCTGCCCAGACAACTCTTGTTCCGAGTATGGAAATTAGATCTAATAAAAATGATCCCAAATGGATGAACAATAGATTAAAACATCTCATTGGTAAAAAGAGAGGCATATATATGCGTATCAAAAGAGGGATGGGCGGTTAAGAAATCAGTATATTCAATTAGAGAGAGAAATAAAGAAAAGGAATAAGAAAAGCAAAAAAGGATTGAGGCAATTCGTAGCCATTTTGAAAGGCATAAATTGATTAATGAATCTCAACATGGTTTTACAAAGGGGCGTTCCTGTCTTACGAATTTACTAACTTTTTTCACTAAGGTGTTTGAGGAGGTAAATCATGGTACTGAATATGATATTGTGTATGTGAACTTCAGTAACTCTTTCAATAGAGTTCCACATCAGAGGCTAATGAGGAAACTTAAGGCACGCGGAATAGGAGAATTTTTTTCTGGGTAGAGGCATGGTTGACAAATAGGCAGCAGAGAGTTCCCATAAATGGGGAGAAATCAGAATGGGGGCACGTCACAAGCGGTATTCCACAGGGGTCAGTGATGGGCCCCTTGTTGTTCACAATTTACATAAACGACATAGATGAGGGAATAAATAGCGACATAAGCAAATTTGCTGAGGACACCAACATTGGCCGTCCAATTCATTTTAATGAGGACATTAGAGCACTCCAGGAGGATTTGAATAGACTGATGCAGTGGTCGGAGAAGTGGCAGATGCAGTTAAATATAGACAAATGCAAAGTTCTAAATGTTGGACAGGAAAATAACCATGCCACATATAAACTAAAAAATGTAGATCTTAATATTGCTGATTGCGAAAAGGATTTAGGAGTTTGGTTAGCAGTAATCTGCATAAGTGTTGGCAATAAAGCTAACAGAATCCTTGGCTTCATGTCAAGAAGTATAAATAATTAAGTCCTCAGGTTGTTCTTCAACTCTATATATCTTTGATTAGGCCTCATTTAGATTATGCTGCACAGTTCTGGTCACCATATTACAGAATGGATATAAATGCTCTGGAAAACGTACAAAGGAGGATGATAAAGTTGATCCCATGTATCAGAAATCTTCCCCATGAGGATAGACTGAGGGCCCTGAATCTGCACTCTCTGGAAAGGCATAGTAAGTAAGTTTATTCAGGTATAAATAAATACAGTTACATAGATTATCATACATGGCAACATATGTGTAGAGAACCTAGGATAACCCCAAAAAGTCAGAGTGACATATTTCCATAAGGAGGGATATGATTGAGGTGTATAAATGGAAAACATGAATAAATAAAGGGGATGTAAATAGCGTGCTAAAAATATCTAGCCTAGACAGGACTCGCAGCAATGGCTTTAAGTTGGAAAAATTCAGATTCAGGAAGAATATAGGAAAGCACTGGTTTGGTAAAAGAGTTGTGGATGAGTGGAACAAACTCCCGAGTACAGTTATAGAGGCTGAAACGATGTGTAGTTTTAAAAATAGGTTAGATAAATACATGAATGGGTGTGGGTGGGTGTGAGTTGGACCTGACTAGCTTGTGCTACTAGGTCAGATGCCGTGCTCCTTTATTAAGTGAATGTGACCTAACCTAACTAGATTAGGGCATTGGCTTAAGCCGGTAGGAGACTTGGACTTGCCTCACATGGGCTAGTAAGCCTGCTGCAGTGTTCCTTCTTTCTTATGTTCTTATGTTGAACATCAACTCTAGCATTGCACGATATTATCTGTGCCTTGGCAGAGAAAGCAGTAAGACCCTGGGTCAGCTAATATAACATTCAAATTACATCTTATTTTTCATTTGATACATATTGTATCTATATTTCTGGTTAGAGTTAACAGTAGGGTAAGGTCTTGCTGGACCTCCGAGGGTCCTTGCTGGACTTCCGAGGGTCCTTGCTGGACCTCCAAGGGTCCTTGCTGGACCTCCAAGGGTCCTTGCTGGACTTCTGATGGTCCTTGCTGGACCTCCGAGGGTCCTCGCTGGACCCCCTATGGTCCTCGCTGGACCCCCGAGGGTCTTCGCTGGACCTCCGAGGGTCTTCGCTGGACCTCCGAGGGTCTTCGCTGGACCTCCGAGGGTCTCGCTGGACCTCCGAGGGTCTTCGCTGGACCTCCGAGGGTCTTCGCTGGACCTCCGAGGGTCTTCGCTGGACCTCCGAGGGTCTTCGCTGGACCTCCGAGGGTCTTCGCTGGACCTCCGAGGGTCTTCGCTGGACCTCCGAGGGTCTTCGCTGGACCTCCGAGGGTCTCGCTGGACCTCCGAGGGTCTTCGCTGGACCTCCGAGGGTCTCGCTGGACCTCCGAGGGTCTTCGCTGGACCTCCGAGGGTCTTCGCTGGACCTCCGAGGGTCTTCGCTGGACCTCCGAGGGTCTTCGCTGGACCTCCGAGGGTCTCGCTGGACCTCCGAGGGTCTTCGCTGGACCTCCGAGGGTCTTCGCTGGAGCTTCGAGGGGCCTCTCTGGAGCTTCGAGGGCCTCTCTGGACCTCCGAGGGTGGCCTCGCTGGACCTCTGAGGGTGGCCTCGCTGGACCTCCGAGGGTGGCCTCACTGGACCTCCGAGGGGGGCCTCGCTGGACCTCCGAGGGGCGTCTTTTATTGGTACATGTACATACAGTTACATAAATTATCATACATAGCAGCATATGCAAGATTACCCAGGATAACCCATTGTGCCCATTAATTAAAAGTGGGACAAATAAACTAACAATGGTCCCCCCCCCCTCTCCCATAAATTCTTGAACTCACCAGTGGTAATTAATATTACTTTAATAAGAGGGGAGCGCTAAACCAGTAGGGTTATATGGGGTTATATAAGATTATGTAAGGTTATATAGAGCCTGAGGAATGGAAGGCATTCAGGTTAGATCCAAGGTGAAGATAAGTCTAGTTCCCTGGCACCTAACTTGCGGGGATTTTTGAGGACTAGAAAAATAATTAGTTTCCTGTATCTGTTAACAAACATTAACAATCTTTGAATATGAATATCATAATTTTTTAAGAGTGTTTCATTCTCCTCGTCTTCGTTAAGGCATCCATTACGCAGTTATCAAAAGAAAAAAAAAGAGACCCATAAACAAAATAAGTCTTTTCCCACAGACACTAAATTGAAATATCTCCTTTGCACAAGGCCCTTAATACTGGAGAATTTACATAAATAAGCAATGCACAGCATATTAGGGGCTTTTGGCATGTACATCTCATTAATAACTATGTAATAACTATGTAATAACTATGTATAACTATGTCTACCATGTCTCATTGTACCATGTCTCAATAAAGTATTATTATTATTATTATTATTACTATTATTATTATTATTAATGCACACCTGAGCATAAAATAAAGACTAACCATGGTTTTTCCTCACACTGACTACACAAGTTGCAGTGTGTCACTCTTGTGTTGGTTCAGTAATGTTTCTTGTCACTTCCTTCCGGGTTCGATTCCAGGCGGGGTGAAACATTCGACGCGTTTCCTTACACCTGTTGTCCTGTTCACCTAGCAGCAAATAGGTACAGAAGTAGTAGTTTATTCAGGTATACACAATACATTTACATACATTATCATACATAGGCATATGTGTAGAGACTAGATAACCCAAGTCAGACAGAGTGACTTATTTCCATTGGTCTGCTGGAGAATCACGATCAGAGTTTCAAAACTCCAGACCGGTCTGGAGTTTTGAGACTCTCTGATCGGGTTCTAACCCCACCCGTAGTATGGTTTGTTTGCAATCGTGTCATTACGATTTCGTGAGTCGTTAGTCTACTGGTGTGGGTCGCATCCCGGGGGACGAGATTGAGAACCCCAATGGAAATAAGACAATCCTCGATGACGCACTGACTTTCTTGGGTTATCCTGGGTAGCTAACGCTCCGGGGTTAAAAATCTGAACGAAATCTTATTTTATCTTAGGTGTTTAACTTATTAACTAAGTTATCGGTAAACTTGGAGAGAACGAAATAAAAGAAAACGTTATCCTACACTATAAACCAGTAACCATTACATGCACAGGGATAATTAAGTTAATTTAGGTACAGTACACTTAAGTACTATTATCAATTTTATCATACATAATAATATATGTGTAAATTACCTCGGATAGCCCCAAAAAGTCAAAGTTATTTATTTCGATTGGAACTTTTGTAATATTATTTAAAGTCTGACTTTTTTGGGTTATCCAAGGTTCTCTACACATATGTTGCTATCCTACAAGAACCTGTGGGTAAAGGCTGTCATGTGATATGCTGCTATGTATGATAATCTATGTAACTGTATTTGTGTATACCTGAATAAACTTACTAAATCTAGCTGTAAGATAGTAGCTTCATTCATTAGGTACATTTTACCTCTCTTCCTGAACTGCCTTTGACATGTTCAGGCAATCCGTTCTATTCTTTTATTAGTGTATAATAAAAGGTGTTTGAAGCTTGACTATTTACTGTAGTTATACAAAACTGTGTTCACTTCCCATAGTACTTTAATGGTTTTGGTTGCAAACCTTGACAAACGTCGCAGCAAGATATTCTGGACACTGCTTGTGAGCACTTTTATGGTCAAAGTGACATTCGGGTGTGTGCTGATAATTTGAGTTGCTTTACTGTCTTCAACATTCTACATATCTAGTTGTTGTAATTCATCCTGGCTTACATGCTCTCTTGGACTCAGATCCAGGATGACTCTCACCATTTTGTTCTGTGTGATTTATAGTCTGTCTCATTTTTTTTGTCAGCAGAGTACCATGAAGAACAAGAATAATCTACATGACATCGTAAGAGAGCTAGGCATGGGGTTCTGCGAGCCTCTGTAGGTAAACACTCCTTGTCTATAGAGGAACTTTAGCCTGACATTTACTTTTTTTACTACATTATTCCCTGGGCGTGGCGATAATATCTTTATTTCTGATGAAGCCACTGTGTGGCGAAACGTTTCCTCAATAAAGATACCCAAGTGTTGCATATGTGTCTAATTTATAAACTTGTCGGTTCTCTGAACCATTCATTTACATCTTTATTTCTACAAGTACGTACATGTACAAGGTATACAAGCCTAGCTGACATCAGTGACATACTACAATGACATAAGTTATCTACTAAACATTTGTTGCAGGACTCTTAAGTTTCACTAATACTACATTAGGTATATTTTGTGGGATTTACCTGCGATGAAAATTCACACATGCATGAACTTTTAAATCTCTGCACCAAGTTCACCTTAAACCAGCAAATAGTAGAGCCCACAAGATTAGAGAATACGCTGGACCTCATCTTCACCAACAATGATGATCTGATACGAAATGTCATCATATCAAAAACAATATACTCAGATCACAACATAATAGAGGTCCAGACATGCATGCGGGGAGCTCCAGATCAACAAAATGTGATCAGCCGTGAGGGAGCTTTCTCCAAATTCAATTTCAATAACAAAAACATAAGGTGGGACCAAGTAAACCAAGTCCTAAATGATATAAACTGGGAAGATTGCCTAAGCATCACGGATCCCAACCTATGTCTTGAACAAATTAACTCTGTGGTACTTGAGGTTTGCTCAAGGCAAATTCCCTTAAGGAAAAGGAGGAGAAGATGCAAACTAGAAAGAGAGAGGCGCTCCCTATACAGGCGAAGGCATAGAATAACCGAGCGGTTACAGGAGGCCAATATCTCTGAAATACGTAGGGAGACACTAGTCAGAGAAATAGCAAACATCGAATTAAAACTAAAGGAATCTTATAGGAATCAAGAGACACGGGAAGAACTAAGAGCCATAAATGAAATTGAAAGAAACCCTAAGTATTTCTTTTCCTATGCAAAATCAAAGTCGAGAACAACAACCAGTATTGGGCCCCTACTTAAACCGGATGGGTCCTACACAGATGACAGCAAGGAAATGAGTGAGTTACTTAAATCCCAGTATGACTCAGTCTTTAGCGAGCCACTAACCAGACTGAAAATCGAAAACCTAAATGATTTTTTCATGAGAGTGCCACAGAACTTGACAGACGCATGCCTTTCTGACATCATCACTACGCCAAATGACTTTGAAAAGGCAATAAATGACATGCCCATGCACTCCGCTCCAGGCCCAGACTCATGGAACTCCGTGTTCATCAAGAACTGCAAGAAGCCCCTATCACATGCTTTTAACATCCTATGGAGAGGGAGCATGGACACTGGGATCGTCCCGCAGCTACTAAAAACAACAGACATAGCCCTGCTCCACAAAGGGGCAGTAAAGCAATAGCAAAGAACTACAGACCAATTGCGCTAACGTCCCATATCATAAAAATCTTTGAAAGGGTTCTAAGAAGCAAGATCGCCACCCATCTTGATACCCATCAATTGCACAACCCAGGACAGCATGGGTTTAGAGCAGGCCGCTCCTGTCTGTCCCAACTACTGGACCACTACGACAAGGTCCTGGATGCTCTGGAAGATAAACAGAATGCAGATGTTATATACACAGATTTTGCAAAGCCTTTGACAAGTGTGACCATGGTGTAATAGCACACAAAATGCGTGATAAAGGAATAACAGGAAAAGTTGGTAGATGGATTTATAATTTCCTAACACGTAGAACACAAAGAGTAGTAGTCAACAGAGTAAAGTCTGAGGCAGCTACTGTGAAAAGCTCTGTTCCACAAGGTACAGTACTTGCTCCCATCCTATTCCTCATCCTCATATCAGACATTGACAGGGATATAAGCCACAGTGCTGTGTCTTCCTTTGCAGATGACACCGAATCTGTATGACAGTGTCCACCGTTGAAGACACTGCAAGACTCCAAGCAGACATAAACCAAATCTTTAAATGGGCTGCAGAAAACAATATGAAGTTCAATGATGAGAAATTTCAATTACTCAGATACGGAAAACGTGAAGAAATTAAAATCTCATCGGAGTACAAAACTAATTCCAACCACACAATAGAGCGAAAAACTAATGTCAAAGACCTGGGAGTGATCATGTCAGAGGATCTCACCTTCAAGGACCATAACAATGTAACAATTGCATCTGCTCGAAAAATGACAGGATGGATAATGAGAACCTTCAAAACCAGGGATGCCAAGCCCATGTTGACACTTTACAGATCGCTTGTTCTATCTAGGCTGGAATATTGTTGACACTAACTGCACCTTTCAAGGCAGGTGAAATTGCTGACCTTGAAAATGTGCAGAGAACCTTCACCGCACGCATAAGTGCGATAAACCACCTCAACTACTGGGAACGCTTGAAGTTCCTAAACCTGTACTCTAGAACGCAGGCGGAGAAGATACATTATTATATACACATGGAAAATTTCG
Source organism: Cherax destructor (assembly GCA_009830355.1). Lineage (NCBI taxonomy): Eukaryota > Metazoa > Arthropoda > Malacostraca > Decapoda > Parastacidae > Cherax > Cherax destructor. The sequence continues at coordinate 589,742 of WNWK01000066.1, read as the reverse complement.
AGGGCTTAGTACCAAACTTGCACACAAAAATCACTCCGTACGAAAGCAAAAGACTCGGCAGGCGATGTAACATTCCCCAATGAAGAGCAGGGTGCCACTAGCACGTTGAGGGACAACACAATAAGTGTGAGGGGCCCAAGATTGTTCAACTGCCTCCCAGCATACATCAGGGGGATTACCAACAAGCCCCTGGCTGTCTTCAAGCAGGCGCTGGACAGGCACCTCAAGTCGGTACCTGATCAGCCGGGCTGTGGTTCGTACGTTGGACTGCGTGCGGCCAGCAGTAACAGCCTGGTTGATCAGTCTTTGGTCCAACAAGAGGCCTGGTCACAGACCGAGCCGCGGGGGCGTTGACCCCTGGAATTCTCTCCAGGTAGACTCCAGGTAGACTCCAGGTAGATTAGCAGAGCACTGTCGTCTGTTGTATAACAAACTTACTCTTGAAACTGATAGACATGTAATTCACATAACATAAAAATAGTAAGGGACCCAGAACACTACCTGGAGAGTTTACCTGGAGAGAATCCAGGGTCAACGCCCCTGCGGCCCGGTCTGTGACCAAGCCTCATGTTGGACCAGGGTAAACCCCACATTCTATCGGCAGGGGTTCTGATTCTTTATTACTGATCTTGACAATTTGTTTCTTTTTGTTCAGGTAAGACTTGTACCAGGCTCTGGTCCAACAGGAGGCCTGGTCACAGACCGGGCCGCGGGGGCGTTGACTCCTGGAATTCTCTCCAGGTAGACTCCAGGTAGACTTATGCCGATAGCTTGTAGTTTCTTACACAATATATCATGGTTAACTTATCGAGTGCCTTTTGCAAGTCAATGATCATAAATATGAGAATCCCTAACGACGTGTGAGTTCTCAGGTAGTCCATCAGATTAAATAGGGAGGTATCGGTCGAGTAAGATCTAAAACCTGAATGACAATATGCTGCTTTATCTAGAATTTTGGACATCACACTGAGTATAAGAGGCCTATAGTTGTTGACATTAGACCTATTGTTTTTCTTAAAGATAGGAGTAACTCTGGCCTCCTTGAACCCTCTGCGTCAGTATTGGTGATAATGGACAAATTTATTATGTGCGTGATGGGGACTGGCAATTCAGAGGTACCATCTTTTAGGAATTTGGTTGGGATGTTATCTTGTTCTGTGCTTTTAGTCGAGTTTAGCTTGCTTCTTTTCGCACAAAATCATAAGATACACCTAATAACTGACTGTGGCATGCAAAGAATATGTTACACTCCCGTATAGGCTGCCTCCCAACCAACGAACTGGGTGGTAAGGGTTTAACGATTATTAGGGTACCCGTCGTTAAATCAGTACCTTGGTTCATTGACCAATCACAGGCGAGCCCGCCAAATGCTGAGGCAATGTGGTTCACTTGCAGTCAGCATTTGCCAGACTTACTGGACTATGCTCAGTTGCTACGACCATCTCTGCTTCCTCTCCTGATCATCTGGCGTTACTGATTCAACCTCTGACATTCAAGAGTTTATCAATCAAAATGATATAGGTCTATTACTACCCCATACTATTTGATAAGCATTATCAGACCTATCATGACAGCTACATACTGACCAACATTGGTGACCGAGATGTTCGTTATTTGCCCAGGGAAAGATGATACCCCACAGATTATTTCCTTGTGAAATTATCCAGCAAGGTGTGATCCTGGATGTCTGATCTACGCAGCAATGAAACACACATGGGACCCCTAGAGAAAAGTATATATCGCTTCTGTAACACCTGCTGGCCTTATGTATCCCATCCTGCATCCTCGTGCAGCTCTGTAGTCAGCCCTGTTTGTGAAAATGACATTAGATATGTTCTGAGGGTATTCGGTATCCGGAAACAGTTGAAGGCTCCATTGTTAGCACTAGTAACGAAGACAGACACGAGACAGGAACACACCCACCAATGGGGAACACAGTCACAAAAAACCAGGGCAAACGGAAACCAGGCCTATGTGAATATTATGCACTTGGTATCTGCAGGCATGGAAAATCTGGGAAATCAGATGGGACATGCAATTATGATCACCCCAGAAAATGCCGTTCCCATATGAGAACAGGCAAATGCAACCTCCCGTCCTGTAAGTTTTTCCACCCTGAAATGTGCCACATCAATTCAGGAAAGACAGTGCTATAACTTATATTGCCAGGCATACCACCTAAAGGGTACGAGGCGACACAGAACATCCAGACCATGGCAAAATCAGGGTAGCCACAGCCACTCCGGAGAGAGAGGTTTTTAGTGCCAGGAAGGAAAAGCTGGCAGGAAATGATAGAAATTGTACACCAACTGCAATCATTTCTGGAGTGGAATCACAGTCAGTGGCCTCCACTCCATTACAACAGATAGAGCCAGGAAAAAAAGACCCCTCCCATACCACCAATACCACCAATCCAACTACATTCATCTTTGCTAATATACAGGGTCTAAAGCCAACAACAAACAACAAGATACCTTACATTCGTGGACTGCTTACAGAGTCAAATGCTATGTTTGCGGCTTTCACAGAGACCCACATAAGAGATCACTTGGACAATGAAATATGGATCCCAGGCTACAACCTATACAGGTGTGACAGAGTGAACAGGCAAAAAGGGGGGTTGTTGGCCTGTATATCACAGAGTCACTTATATGTTCAGAACTACTAAATTCCTCAAATGATGTAGTTGAAGTATTAGCAATAAAGGTCGAGAATCAAAACCTGGTCATCGTGGTTGTCTACAAGCCCCCGGATGCAGCGTCCCAACAATTCCAGGAACAGCTTCTGAAAATTGACCACTGTCTGGAAAATCTTCCAGCTCCTGCCCCCAACATCTTGATACTGGGGATTTCAACCTCAGGCACTTAAAATGAAGGAACATTGCAAACAATGTGGTAGCAGAAATAACACCGGAGAGGCAGCTCAGATGAAAATTCACACATGCATGAACTTTTAAATCTCTGCACCAAGTTCACCTTAAACCAGCAAATAGTAGAGCCCACAAGATTAGAGAATACGCTGGACCTCATCTTCACCAACAATGATGATCTGATACGAAATGTCATCATATCAAAAACAATATACTCAGATCACAACATAATAGAGGTCCAGACATGCATGCGGGGAGCCCCAGATCAACAAAATGTGATCAGCCGCGAGGGAGCTTCTCCAAATTCAACTTCAATAACAAAACATAAGGTGGACCAAGTAAAAACCCAAGTCCTAAATGATATAAACTGGGAAGATTGCCTAAGCATCACGGATCCCAACCTATGTCAGAATCAAAATTAACTCTGTGGTACTTGAGGTTTGCTCAAGGCAAATTCCCTTAAGGAAAAGGAGGTGAAGATGCAAACTAGAAAGAGAGAGGCGCTCCCTATACAGGCGAAGGCACAAAATAACGGAGCGGCTACAGGAGGCCAATATCTCTGAAATACGTAGGGAGACACTAGTCAAAGAAATAGCAAACATCGAATTAAAACTAAAGGAATCTTACAGGAATCAAGAGACACGTGAAGAACTAAAAGCCATAAATGAAATTGAAAGAAACCCTTAGTACTTCTTTTCCTATGCAAAATCAAAGTCGAGAACAACAACCAGTATTGGGCCCCTACTTAAACGGGATGGTTCCTACACAGATGACAGCAAGGAAATGAGTGAGTTACTTAAATCCCAGTATGACTCAATTTTTAGCGAGCCACTAACCAGACTGAAAATCAAAAACCTAAATGATTTGTTTATGAGTGTGGAGAAAATTCTCCAAAGGAGGGGGGTATGCGCCCTTACTACCCTTGTTAAGGGCCCTCACCCTTTCCTCCCTTAGGAAAGGGCCAGAGGAGGCGCGTCTGGCTGAGAAAAACAATTTAATTCAAGCCAGATGTACTGACTACAGTGTGTCACGAATTGTGCTGACCACAGCACCACGAGGCACCTCGTGGCTGCACGTGGCTGCGCGAGGCAGCACAAGGCACCACGAGAGGTCAGATTGAATACAGGCTCCGTAGAGTTCATACGACTCTAGGGGTCATGCGGCCCGAGGCGACGTAACTCAACATAGACATTAGTCGTACGCGTCCGTTATTCTAATTTAATCTCCACTAACGTCGGGAAATAAGATAAGAACTCTGTTCCAGCGCGTTTAGTGAATAACATTAACATTGCAGTATATTCAGAAGTGTGCGCAGCTGATTACTGCAAAAAGACAAACGTAGAGACAATTGCAAGTGAATTCCATCGAAACAAGACGGTGATTTCAGCGGCATTCTACAATCAAGACAGCATTTCCGCCGTATATGGTGGAGCCAACACCATCGCTCAAAGTTACAGCAAGGTATGTTTTGTGTTCTTATCAAACAGGGGACTGCGCAGTTCTTGTGGTCAAGAACATCAAAATTTACCTATTGACGGCGGTTATGCGTGGACTTTTAAGTCCAAAACAGTGAGTAAAATGCCTTTCAGTCCATCTAAGATTGAAATATGGGCATATGCTCCTTTGGGGCAATAACTCCCACATTGATGTTTATCTTACAGCCCTGTGGAGTGTGAGGCCATAGATGTTCCTTTGCAGGAGTTGGGGATGGCTGTGACTTCTGGGACTCATCAATAAGCTAAGTAACACACAGTCCACGTTATCGTAGGAGCCCATCCTCCACAGTAGTGATCCGGTTCGAAGGACCGGATCCATTCTTGACCTGTGACGCTGCTGCTGGCACCTCGTGCTTAGCCCTCACATGTTCAACCATTTTGTTGGGCAATTTATCTTCTCGACCCATGCCTTTATTAGTCTGATCTAAGCAGTAAGCTGTTTCGTGACCAGTCTTATCACACAGGAAACACTTCCCCTTGAATAAGTCCACTCTGGCTTTCCACGTCAGTCACCACCAACTTCTGGATGTAACTACCAGAACCAGAACCTGTGATTCCCTTATCCTCGGCCAGATCTTCCATATGCTGCCACACTTCGGCCTTGTGTTTGATTTCCTTTTGAGGGTTTTACTAGCTCTATGCCTGGCCTTGTACTTTGGTTTGTGCATTGGCTGGTTCTATTGTTTACTCTTAGAATCCTCCACTGCCAGTTTTACTAATTCTTGGTTTGACATCTCAGGCAGCAACCTTTATACCCCGTTAACCTACATAGCACATAATTCAGAGTCCTTGATAAATGCTTCCTTGAACAGTGTCTGGGGTTCTTTCACTGAGATGAAACGAGCCAGGTCTCATTACCCAAGGTCTTCAGTGTATTAGAGAATGTCCTCATATTCTCAAACTCACCCATTGTCCTCTTCCAGAGCTTACATTGTAACTCCCACAGCCAGTTCCTCTACATAAGCTACTCTCAATGTTATTGCATCCTGGGCAGTACAAAGGGGAAGTTCAATTCCATCCCTCACCCTTGCACATGCCAGTTCAGAAAGAAACCAGATATACTGCACCCCTTTTAGCCCAAAATACCATAACTGCCTTACATTATACAATGCACCTTGTGCCCATTCCTCCACATCTACCTTCGTCATGTTTTCAGGAGTACCAGACAGCAGCAGTAGTCTGGGGTCCTGTCTAACTAGCTGGGACCACGCAGTTATTTATGCCTGGATTAGAGGGGTCCACTATGACCTGTTGGGAGCATGTACACTGATGCCTATTATCCGTTATTTCACCCGCCCTTAATGAACTAACGTCACATCTGATGGCCTACACTTCTTGAATTATTCTTTTAGCAAAAGTAGTAGTAACACTCGTCTCTTTATCCTCGGGTAAGACCAGCAGGCTTCCTAGGACTTCTAGGTTCAGTTCTGCCACAGGGACAATTGGAATGGAATGGCTCCTTGTGTACATGTTGCCCGGGCAATACTCCCTGCAGATATTGCCTGGCTTTATTCCTTGCAGATTTTGACTACAATATTCCTTGCAAATGTTGCCTGGCGTAGATGCATTGTCAGCAAACAGGCTTCACCTCTTCCTTCGGGTATTTTTTGTGCTATCTTACCTACAGGAGTTGAAAGCTATATCCTGTATCTCCACCAAATGTGAGAGAAAGCATCAAAGAGCTGCTGATAATGAAATACTATGGAGTTTTCTGTAGTTTAATAAAGATAAAAGCAACTCACTTGTTAGTTAGTTTAATATCTTTATTATGCACCTCATACCCACCCAGTGGGCGGAGAGTCAAAAGATTACAGAGGTACATAATGGGTCCAGGACTGGGCCTCAAAGTTTTGATAGCTGAGCAAGTTACAAAGGTAATGAACTCAGGTAGATATGGTCACAATCATGACAAGTTACAAAGGTATTTACATATTATAGAGGTATATAATGGGTCCAGAGACTGGGCCCCAAAGTTTCTGATAATGAACAAGGTACAAGTTGTAGATAGATAGATCTTTTCGGTTGTTTAATCTTTAGATGCACTCATACCACCAGTGGCGGACTAACATTACAAGGTACCTATTGGCTGCTAAGTGATACATGACAACAAGGTATGAATGAGAAGCACATCGTACAAATGTTTACATCGCAGGAATCGAACCCGGGCCCTCCAAGTGATAGTGAAGCGAGAGATTTGCCATTTTCCAGTGGCCACTTACTTACTTCATACATTGGTGCAGAATCATAAACAATTATAAAGCAATGAGCAATTTTACTAGTCACAACGTGTAAGAGTTACACTGGTGATTTAGGTGAATCATTCAGTCCCTCGGCCTGGAGTCGATGTGTTCAGTCCATCAATCTTGTAGAAAGTACAGTACAACTTGTCGGTTCTCTGAACCATTCATCTACATCCTGTCTGACACAGCAACATCTTGGGATCTTGATACAAACGAATTCTTCAACACTTGTCCAACCTTTGGACGAAGACCTACTTCAACTAGTGGATGGTACCACTATGACCCCGCCTCCTGCTGCTTCGCCTCTCCTGACTACAGTATATAAGCAACCTCTACGCCCCTGTGCTGTACTTTCTACAAGATTGATGGACTGAACCATCGACTCCGCCGAGGGACTGATTACCTCAAACTCCTCCTCTCCTTACACCTTTCTACTTTGTATTGGACTGATGAAGTCACTGTGTGGCGAAACGTTTCCTCAATAAAGATACCCAAGTGTTGCATATGTGTCTAATTTATAAGCTTGTCGGTTCTCTGAACCATTCATCTACACATACTGCAAGTATGTGACATACTGCAAGTATGTGACATACTGCAAAACGGCACGGTAAAATATCGAAACCTACATTACTCGTTCCGACTTAAAGATGTCATAGCTTCTTTAGTTGAAGAACGGTATTTCTATGAAAAGTACCACCAATTTTTCTAAACCACATATCCTTCAATGGCATAACCAATGGCTCCTTAGCCCCATGAAATAAGCAACGTAGCTAAGATCCCGTCGATCCTGGCGAATATATTATCATCATGTACTACTTCAAACTGATCAAAGCAATGGAAATGAACACCTTCCATATAGGCTAAATGACTTAACACCCAAAATTTCCACTTTTTCAAATATCACTTTTCTAGGCTAATGGAATGAACACCTAAAACTCTACACTTCATATATTTTCTTCAGTTTATTAGTTTATTCGCTAAAGAATCCTGCTGCGCAGGCGAAACGTCTCGGCAATAAATATACTAAATGATGCGCCCAGCGTCTGGTCAGGCCTTTTAAACCATACTCTTGAAACTGTGTTGAGACTATCTCCAAAAATATGTGATTAGTTTCATTTCACTCAAAATGAAAATAATTTCCTAGGGCCCCTGTGGCTATGTGCATATATGCTTCCTTCTATACCTGGTCGCCCCTGTGACTGGTATTGTCGTCGCCCCTGTGACTGGTATTGTCGTCGCCCCTGTGACTGGTATTGTCGTCGCCCCTGTGACTGGTATTGTCGTCGCCCCTGTGACTGGTATTGTCGTCGCCCCTGTGACTGGTATTGTCGTCGCCCTGTGACTGGTATTGTCGTCGCCCCTGTGACTGGTATTGTCGTCGCCCCTGTGACTGGATTGTCGTCGCTCAGTGACTGGTATTGTCGTCGCCCTGTGACTGGTATTGTCGTCCCCCTGTGACTGGTATTGTCGTCGCCCCTGTGACTGGTATTGTCGTCGCCCCTGTGACTGGTATTGTCGTCGCCCCTGTGACTGGTATTGTAGTCCGCCTCATCAATCACTCCCATGATGGGATAATCAAGCACGACGTTGCAGTCACAACTAGTGCAGTCACCGCTGATGCAGAAGAAAATGACTTATTAACCTAGTGAGTTAATAGTCCTGGATAACTTAAAGCTAAGTTAAGGGGTTTATTACTTATCCTGTCGTAAATGGAATACCTGTCGTGAGCGTCGGATTTTTTCAACCAAGGTTTTCACATCGTAAGTTGAAAAAGAGTTTGATAGGCTTTAGTCTTTCAGTGCTGGTGTATGTTGCAATAAGACTCGGATTGTTATTAGGCTGTGTAGGTGCCAATTTGCCCATTTTATAAACGAAAACAGTATGTTAAAACTTGAGAATGTCTCTTCTAATCGACTTCAAACTTTTAACATTTGTGTATAGTACATAGAGGAAGGTTCAAATTGTTATTAAACTTTGTTGGTGTCAATTTGTTAATTCTATTTGTAATATTAGAGGCAATTATTGTCTGTGCGTTTAGAAAATGTTTCTTGTGAATAATTTCAAATTAAAAATATATATTTGCGGCAGGGCGACGGCTGACCAATTCGGACTTCATGGTCTAGTGTGTCACACATCAGAAGGGAAGTATGCTAGACATGAGGAGGTCAATGACATCATAAAGAGAAGCCTCGCCACAGCCCGTTGCCCAGCTCAACGGGAACCCCAAGTGCAGAGGTCTGATGGAAGTCAAAAGCGTCCTGATGGAGCCACCATGGTACCCTGGAAGGATGGTAAGCAGATTGCTTGGGACTACACCTGTGCTGCCACATTGGCAGACACCTACCTGCCACCTCCTTAGCCGAAGGGGTGGAGCTGCCAGCCACAGGGGGACCCAGAAGACCCGCAAATATGAAGACCTTCCCTCTTGCTATAACTTCATCCCAATAGGGTCGGAGACCCATGGAGCATGGGGCGTGTGCTCTGTTTCTTTAAGGAGTCTGGCGTGGAAAACTCATCTATGAAACAAGGATTCAGGGCGACTCAGTTTCCTTTTCAGAGACTCAGTGTTGCGTCGAGGGCAAATGCCCTGCAGTATTTCTGGGCTCGACGCTCACTGCATGGGAAGTGGACGAAGTATTTGACATGTACTCTGAGTTATCTATGTTGTTTTACTCCCAATTGTATTCTGGCTTTTAAATGAATATATTTGAATATATTAATATGTTTAAATGAAAGGACGGTTAACTCTGTGTGTGTGTAATCACCCATTTGTACTCACCTATTTGTGGTTGCCTCGCTTCTTCGTTGATTGCTATTAGGTCCACACTCTCCCTACTCCAAGAACATTATCGTACCTATTCTTAAAGCTATGTATGGATCCTGCCTTCACTACTTCACTCTCCAGATTGTTCCACTTCCTGACAACTCTAAGGCTGGCTCCGCCTGTTCGCTGGTCGCTACTGTGTACTCACCTATTTGTGGTTGCAAGGGTCGATTCACAGCTCCTGGCCCCGCCTCTTTACTGGTCGCTACTAGGTCCTATCTCTCCCTGCTCCATGAGCGTTATCAAACCTCGTCTTAAAACTATGTATGGTTCCTGCCTCCACTACGTCACTTGCTAGACTATTCCACTTCCTGACAACTCTATGACTAAAGAAATACTTCCTAACATCCCTTTGACTCATCTGAGTCTTCAACTTCCAATTGTGACCCCTTGTTTCTGTGTCCCCTCTCTGGAACATCCTGTCTCTGTCCACCTACCTCTCAGTATTTTGCATGTCATCATGTCTCCCCTAACCCTCCTGTCCTCCAGTGTCGTCAGGATAATTTCCCTTAACATTTCTTCGTAGGACATTTCCCTTAGCTCTGGAACTAGTCTTGTTGCAAACCTTTGCACTTTCTCTAATTTCTTGACGTGCTTGACCAGGTGTGGGTTCCAAACTGGTGCTGCATACTCTAGTATGGGCCTGACGTATATGGTGTACAGTGTCTTGAACGATTCCTTACTAAGGTATCGGAACGCTATTCTCAGGTTTGCCAGGCGCCAATATGCTGCAGCAGTTATCTGGTTGATGTGCGCCTCAGATGTGCTCGGTATTATACCCCAAGATCCTTTTTCTTGAGTGAGGTTTGCAGTGTGTATGTGTGTGATTTTGATTGCGGTTGAAGTCAATGCGTTTAGATATTCAGGAGTAAACTAGTCTGCAGATGAGTCGATGAAAAATGATGAGAACCATAACAGTGACGAAGGGAAAAAGGTGGGTGCTACATTGACACATCTGTGGAGAACAAAGAACTTTATGCATGGAGGTAAACAAAGGAATGTACTAGAGCATAGTGCTGCCGACACTGTTATAGGAGTGTGAGGCATGGGTTTTAAATGTTGCAGCGAGGAGGATGTTTTAGACAGCGGAGATGTCATGTCTGAGAGCTATGTGTGATGCGAATATTATGCAGAGAATTTACAGCTCGGAAAAGGTGTGAGGTTACCAAAAGTATTGTTCAAAGCCTTTGAACAATACTTTTGGTGCAGTGGCGGCTCGTAGCGCCAGTAATACCTATACTATCGTACCGCATCAAACTTCTATTTTTAATAAATTTTTATCTCATTTCAACAAAAAAAGTAAAAATTCGCTTATAAATACATTGAAAACAACATACAACAGATTTTTCCTGTAATATATTTGTCAGTTGCAAATTATTTTAGCGTAAGGTTGATAAAGTCATACGTCTGGCAGTGATCATCTGGGGGTGCTGCAGCTCTACAGTTCCTATGGACGAGCAGCCATGTTCACTTCTAGTTATTCCCTCTTCATGTTCTCTTCTAGTCATTCTCTTCATGTTCAAATCGCCTCAAAAGCTCCTTCCATTCCCTTTGATTTACAATAAATCAAAGGGAAGGAAGAAGGGGCTTTTGAGGCGATTTGAACATGAAGATAATGACTAGAAGAGAACATGAAGCAGAATGACTAGAAGAGAACATGAAGCAGAATGACTAGAAGGGCATGTAAATCTGGGACATAGGGAAGGAGGGGTTGGGGTTGTCCCAGGAAGGGGTAATGGAGGTTTTGAGTGCCAGGGGCTTGGGCATCGAAAAGGCTTGTGTGAGCATATTAAATAAGAGTGAGTGGAGGTAAATGGATTTTATCAGTTGACGTGATATTGAAATGTGAGGAAGGTAACATATATGAAGGGATTCGGGGAAACGAGTTAACCGGACTTGAATCCTAGAGGTAAAAAGTACAGTGCTTGCACTCTAAACCCCTCAAGGAAGGTTCCTTGACGCTGGTGAGGGGCTCTTGATCTAGGGAATTGGATCTGTACTCCGGTTCCCTGAATTGAGCCTGAATACCTTCCATCCCCCCCATGCGCTGTATAATCCTATGGGTTTAGCGCTCCCCCATGATTATAATAATTGCACTCTGAAGGAGGGGTTGGGATATTGCAGTTCAAAGAATTGTCTGAGCTGTGATGTTATATACTTGTGGCAAGACAGTGACTGACTGAATGACGATGAAAGTGTTCCTTCTTTTTCGCGTCACCATTCCTTGGTGGGAGACGGCCGATTTGTTATTTCTGTATTAATAATATATGTAAGAAATACTAACAATATTTATTACCGTTGCAAAATATGTACATGGACATCATATATATCTATTAAATTGACAAGCACCCCGTGGAAACAAGTCACATTGTTTGACTTTATTGGGTAGCCTAGTTTAATTATACGTAATGTACCTTCGATGTGTTTATAAACCCTACATGTCCTCAGTACAACTATATGAAAATATGTGTTTTTATGTACACTGAACTTAAATACTCTTATATAGGGTATGTCTCAAAAGTAAGGTTTCTCGCCATGGCATCTGGCAACGCTGTTTCCTGATTCAAATGTTTTGTTCCAATGATTCTATAATTTTCTTCCTAGAGTACAATTTTATAGGCATATTTTCTACTCTATGACTCTCGATGAACTGAATGTAAATTCTCTTGGCTTCTTTTATGGAGATCTTTTAGTGAAAAGTGCGTATTAGTATTTTTTAAAGAGAGTGTGGTGTTGGTAGAGGAGCGTGCGCCGCCGGGAGGGATAGAATGAGTCAGTGAGTGAAAATGGCCGGGGCTGGAGGACCCCATAGTTCTAACTCTCCGTGTAATTTGTCTAGAAGTTTAGATAGGATTCTCGTCGACGCTCAGGCAACGTGTGAGTTAAAACTTAGTGGGCGAAAGTTAAAGGAATACCCGAAAGGTGCCGCCAAATACAATCTAAGCGATACAGTAGTTGCAGGTGAGTGATGTCGTTCAGTGTATTGTTGGAGGTGGAGGAGGAGGGATCATCTCCCTCCTTCCCCACCACACCATATTTACCTATTTCTTCCCATGTCACGTGTTCCCCACTATTTTACCAAGACACCGTGGACATATACCAAATTTAAGATGATAACCTTTCCTTCTCTTCGGTACAATATACTTATATACACTGTTAATACCTATATAGGGGAATTATTCCAAATAAAGAAGTAAGTAATTTGGACAGGTATTCTAGTCTCCTCCAGCATGAGTTTCATTCTGGGTAAAAAACCTTTATTTCCCTCCATGACTTTTGTTCTTGGTAGCGTCAGGTTGTCAGGTGTGTCATTGTTAGTAGTGTGCCAGGTGTTTATGGTCACACCTGTCTAGTCACCTGTTTCTACTCGCCTATATCGAAACTCGTATGCCTACTCGTTTATATGCACCACCATTTTTTACTATCCTATTGCTACTCTCCTATTTCTGCTTACCTATTCCTCTTTACTCGCTTATTTGCTCTCTAAGGGAGGCAGGTACCTTGATGCTGGTGAAGGGCTCTTGATCCAAGGACTTGAAACTACCCTCCCTTCCTCATCACTTCTGATTAGCTCCTAATTTTCCATGTGCTTTATAACCCCCTGTGATATTATCTTTTCCGTCTATTGCTGCTTACATATTTGTGACATTAAGCTCCAGGCTTCTCTCTCAAACAAAAATCGACAGGAATTTCCGATTCCTAGCCACTTGAGCCCTGTCATACCTAGATTTTTGCCTCCTCAAGGGAGGTTCCTTGATGCTGGTGAGGGGCTCTTGATCTAGGGAATTGGATCTATACTCCAATTCCCTAAATTAAGCATGATTGCCTTTCATCCCCCCACAGGTGCTGTGTAATAACTACAGGTTTAGCACTCCCCATAATAATAATAATAATAATTATAGATTTTGCTTCTGTCAGTTCCTAATCCAGATTGTTCCACTTGTTTACCACCCTGTAGTTGATCTGGGTTTTAAACTTTATGCTACTTGTTCCAGTTCTTTGCATTTCAATTAATATTCCTGTCAATTGGTCAAATCCTCTAAGCTTCTAGTCTTCCTCAGTCCTTTCCTCTTCAAAGGTCGTCAGTTTCCGATCCTCTCATAGCCCGGCTATGAGGACCCCAATGGAAATAAGTCACTTTGACTGTTTTTGGGTTATCCTGAGTAATTTGCACATGTTTGGTAATTGTACTTATGGCTACATGTACCTTAATAAACTTACACACTTAGGATTGGTCTTATTGCAAATCTCTGCAGTCTCCTAAGATTTTGAACATGAATAACCAGGTGTGGGCTCCATACCTGTCACTAAAAATGTTTGTAACTGCAACTGTAGCTGATAGTAATGTACAGGTGTATGCGATAGTTAAGACACAAGTGTGTGTGTCCTGGATATAAATGTACAGGTATACATGTGTCATTGATAGTAATGTAAAGGTGTGTCAATGATAGTATTGTACAGGTGTGTCACTGATAGTAATGTACAAGCATGTCACAGATAATAATATACAGGTGTATCACTGATAGTAATGTACAGGTGTCTGATGGTAATGTATAGGTACACATGTATTACAGTAATGTCACTAATAGTAATGTACATATGTTGGACATTGATGGTAATGTGCAGGTGTACATGTTCACTGATAATGTACATATGCACATGTCACTGATAGTGATGTACAAGTATACATATGTCCTGGAGCATACCTCTGAAGGGTGTTTCAGGGGTCAAAGTCCCCATGGCCTGGTCCATGACCAGGCTTCGCAGTGGATGAGAGCCTGATCAGCCAGGCTATTACTGCTGGCTGTACACAGACCGACGTACTAACCACAGCCCGGTTGGTTGGGAATTGACTTTAGGTTCATGTCCAGTTCCCTATTGAAAACAGCCAGGGGTCTATTGGTAATTTCCCCTTATGTATGCTGGGAGGCAGTTGAACAGTCTTAAACCCCCTGATACTTATTGTTTTGTCCTTAACATAACTCATTGTGCCCCTGCTTTTCATTGGGGAAATGTTGCACCACCTGATAAGTCTTTTGCAGGGAGTGATTTGTGTGTGTAGATTTCGGACTAGTCCCTCTAAGATTTTCCAAGCGTATATTATCATGTATCTTTCTCACCTGCATTCCAAGGCCATACAGGTTGAGGGACCTCAACCGTTCCCAGTAATTTAGGTGCTTTATTGTACTTATACGTGCAGTTAAAGTTCTGATAGTAATGTACAGGTGTGTATCACTGATGGTAATGTGCAGGTGTAAAAGTTGTACGTGCATGCATGAGTGTCTGTCTGTCTATGTCTGTCCAGTCTATCAGTCATACTAGTCTGGGTGTGTGTGTGTTAGTGACATTGTGGACACTGAAACATATTGGAAAAAATCTTTATCCCTTCTCTTTTCATGTGTTGGAAAGCTATTATAAAACTGTCAATGCATAATATTTTCTTGCTACAGGACTTGCATGGTCCTCTGGTGAAAATGTAGTTTACAGTTACATCAAGATATTTTTTTCATCTACCATACTGTATTCATTTGGGGTCAATTTTCTCTTTCTCTCACATTTCTGTTACATTGTGAGTAGTAACTTTTAAGTTTCTCTTCTATTTATCACCCCACCTGCTCAATTTATTTAAATATTTGTGCTGTGATTTAGTAATTTATATTTATTATTTTCTAATTTTTTTTGCAACTTCAAAAATATTTCTTTAATTAGTCATTCCTTTTGATAGGTCATATATAAACAAAGAACACCAGTGATCTATAAGGAACTCCGCTATTAACTCAAGCACTTTTTGTATAACTTAACTCTTATCACTGAACATGATTTCCTTTCAAATATGACATTTTCTTTCATTTTATAATGTGCCTCTTCTACCTCATATTTTGATAATGAGAACCATTATCAAAACTGTCTTATGAGAAACTTTGATCAAATGCTATTTGAAATCTAAATAATTGCAGTCCAAATAATGTAACTATTGTAAAAGTATAAGTTTCATATTTATAGTGTATACAAAATGATATTTTGTCTTTGAATTGAACTTGAATCTTGAGTAAGTTTATTTAGGCACAGGTCTACATAAGTACATTTATCATACATAGTAAGATATGTATAAATTACTTAAGATAACCCCAAAAAAAGTCAGTTTCCATTTTTTGGGGAATAATAATAAGTTTTATCATTTAGAAAATATAATAAAGCAAATACAGAAAATGACAGGGTGGATAATGAAAGCCTTCAAAATGAGAGAAAAATGCCTATAATGTTATTTTTCAAATCACTGCAGTATTATTTTGTGTTCAAAGCTCCAAAAGAAGAGAGATATCAGAGCTTGAAAATGTATACTCTCCTTACAGAGTTAAAGCATTTGAACCACTGGGAACCCTTCTAAGTATCGAGCTATATTCTCTGGAGCAGATGTCAGTGTCAATATCCATGGTCCTAAATTCAACATGTAACTATCAGATATTGGAAATATTGCAAGAACGAACACAATTTTTCAGGAAGAAGCTGAACACCTTCCCTTATACAAGTGCCAGATCATCCAGGTTGTGATGGTTATGTGGGCATGTGGGCCACAAACACAGACAGCGTGTTTGACTAGATACTCAGTAGGCTGGGGTGGATGGGCCCTGAAAATGGTCACAGGTAAACACAGGCAGAAGATATTTGAAGGCTAAAGGGACACTGGAGAATGCAAGAGGATCATCAAATAGAACGAATGGAACACATGAAAGATCTGGGAGTAATTATATCGGCTGACTTTTCTTTCAGAGAACACAAGGTAAATGTCATGACAGCCAGGGGTGGATAATAAGTTTCAAAACAAGGGAAAGAGTGCCAATAGTGACATTCAAATCCCTTGTGCTCACTCGTTTAGAGTATTCAGTGCTGATGGCCCCATTCAGGGCAAGGAAGGTATCAGAGCTGGAACAGATAGAGGTAATTTGTGACCTGCATAGAGCCAATAAAGCATTTAAAGTACTGGGGACACCTCAGTCCTAACTATGCACTCGCTGTAGTGGAGGAGAGAAACATGATAATATATATGTGTAAAGGACCTGAGGGTCTTGTCCCAAATCTGCACACTGCCATAACATACTGGAGTGAGAGAGATGGGAGGAAGTGTAAAATAAACACAGTATAGGATGCTGTCACAAATTGCTGGAAGAAATGTAGAAGTCTTCAAGAAAAACTGGACAAGTATCTCCACTAGGTGCAAGATCAACCAGGCTGTGATGGATATGTGGGCCAAAGGATTGCTAGCAGGAACATCCTCGTATACCAGGCAAGTACCAGATAAGCCTGTCCCAGGGTAGGGCTCCGAAAGTAGAAACACACTCGAAACTCATCAGGGATATATCAGAGGTAAAGGTAGGTCCCCTATCTACATACTACAATAAAAATTACCGGAGTGAGAGATATGGAAGAAAATGTAAAAAAAAAAAAGTGAATAGCAGGGGAGCCATTAGTACAGTAAGAGAACACAGTCTCAACATCCATGGTCCAAGACTTTAACCTCTTATCAGCAGATAACAGAAATATTGCAAGAACAATTTTATAAATCTTCAAGATTTCTACATTTGTTGAACTGGTTGACCTAGCCAAATGCCAAGTCAATCTTGCCTCCGGTTGACCTAATACTGTGGGCCGCTAAAAGCAACAGCCTCGGTGAACAGGCGCCTCACAAGAAAACTTGGCCACAGGTCGAGCTGTTAGTGTAAATAAGCCCTCAAAATCTGTCAGGTAGCAGGTAAAAAAGGCATTTCAAAAGGGATATGAAAAAGGTGTTGCATTTGCCTGATTAACCATGTTGTGATGGCTATATAGGCCGTCATGACAGGGCTACACGAGTGGCTGATCAAGCAGTGCTAGTGAAGTATGCTCTGGCTGGACTGCGAAAGTAGGAAAACTTTCTAAATCGGCCACAGGTATGACCTCGTGTATTTGGGCATCTTTTACGTTTGTGTGGTAAAGTTGATACATTATATACAAACAGTAGGACAACTGCCGGTACAGTATATACTAGCTAAAATATAAGATACATAATCCTGAGGTAAGTTGACGTTGTGATGTCTTAGGTATCATCACACACACTCGAGGAGCCCAGGAATATCCTGCGTTACATCATGGTAAGTTTTTATCCCTCACTTATGTTTTACAATGTTTACAGTCTTGTTTCTTTGTCAAATATAATTTACTTGAGTTCTTGTTAGTGATCTATTATAAAATTGCTGAGGCTATTAAAATTGTGGATGGCGCAATACCCAAATTTTCGCCGATACCGATACTCAATTTTAGGCTGACAGCGATACCATCAAAATTAGCCGATACCGGTACCATCAGAATAAGCTGATACCGATACTTTTGCACACACCTAGTTGAAATTAAATCCCGGTAAGTAGAAAATAATGTGACTCAGGGAAGGAGAAAACGCCAAAAATGCAGTACATTCTGGAGGGAAGAGAATACAATATATAGATATTAACCTTGATAATTGATACCGACAAACAGTGATAAAGGTCCCAGGGCCGAAACGTTTTCTAATAAATATGGTCTAGTATTTGTTCGTCTCTCTGAACCAAGAGAATATAAGCATGGTATAAAGAGAACATACCAAGATTATCACCGGAAACGCCAGTGTACAGGATGGTCTCGGCGACAGTCCAAAGTAGCTAACCTAGGAGATGCTTTCAAGAGCCTTAACATGGAATCTTCTAGGGCTCTATACTCAACATATGTTAGACCAGTCATAGAACATGCAGTACTAACAACCCTAGAAGACAGGATGACTTTGTGGTAGATAATTATAGGGAACACAGTATTAATTGAACGAGATACAATGAAAAGGAACGGTCTGTTTGAGGTACATACAGCTAGACGCAGAGGCACACCAACATTAAGAAGTACATTTTCAGTCTCAAGATCGTCAGCCTAGTAGATCCAACTTGATGTGGAGGCAACAGTACATAGTTTCAAGAGTAGTCAGCCTGGTAGATCCATCTTGATATGGTGGCGGCAACAGTACATAGTTTCAAGAGTAGAGGCTAGGAATTAGTAAATCATGTTATTATAAATTAAAATGCTGAGGTTAGGAGTTATGAATCAACCATTGCAAACACAATGGGGGACCATAATGATTGTTAAAGAAAAAATCATGACAGCAAAACAAGGATAAAATGGTTCTTAACAGAAGTATTAAACAAGGTTAAAAAACTGTTGGTAAGGGTTCATTAAAAAAATAAAATAATGGCATCGTCGGCCTTTAAAATATTTTTTTTTTGCATTGTACAATTGTTTATTGGGATCATTGTTAATCCGTTATTATACACAAGGGAAAACTGCGCGCACAGTTGCTATTGTTATACCGACCACAGTAAGTTATTATTGATGGTGACACATGAATCATCCTCGCTACACCCTGCCTGTGACACCTGCCCACGTGTGCAGCACACCCTCACCCCTGCCTGTGACACCTGCCACGTGCAGCACACTCACCCTGCCTGTGACACCTGCCCACGTGTGCAGCACACCCTCACCCCTGCCTGTGACACCTGCCCACGTGTGCAGCACACCCTCACCCCTGCCTGTGACACCTGCCCACGTGTGCAGCACACCCTCACCCCTGCCTGTGACACCTGCCCACGTGTGCAGCACACCCTCACCCCTGCCTGTGACACCTGCCCACGTGTCGTGCAGCACACCCTCACCCCTGCCTGTGACACCTGCCACGTGTCGTCGCACACCTCACCTGCCTGTGACACCTGCCCACGTGTCGTGCAGCACACCCTCACCCCTGCCTGTGACACCTGCCCACGTGTCGTGCAGCACACCCTCACCCCTGCCTGTGACACCTGCCCACGTGTCGTGCAGCACACCCTCACCCCTGCCTGTGACACCTGCCCACGTGTCGTGCAGCACACCCTCACCCCTGCCTGTGACACCTGCCCACGTGTCGTGCAGCACACCCCTGGCACCTCCCCCCCTGCCTGTGACACCTGCCCACGTGTCGTGCAGCACACCCTCACCCTGCCTGTGACACCTGCCCACGTGTCGTGCAGCACACCCTCACCCTGCCTGTGACACCTGCCCACGTGTCGTGCAGCACACCCTCACCTGCCTGACACCTGCCCACGTGTCGTGCAGCACACCTCACCCTGCCTGTGACACCTGCCACGTGTCGTGCAGCACACCCTCACCCTGCCTGTGACACCTGCCCACGTGTCGTGCAGCACACCCTACCCTGCCTGTGACACCTGCCCCGGTCGTGCAGCACACCTACCTGCCTGTGACACCTGCCCACGTGTCGTGCAGCACACCCTCACCCCTGCCTGTGACACCTGCCCACGTGTCGTGCAGCACACCTCACCCTCCTGTGACACCCACGTGTCGTGCAGCACACCCTCACCCTGCCTGTGACACCCACGTGTCGTGCAGCACACCCACTCCCTGCCTTGACACCCACGTGTCGTGCAGCACCCTCACCCCTGCCTGACACCCACGTGTCGTCAGCACCTCACCTGCCTGTGACACCCACGTGTCGTGCAGCACACCTCACCCCTGCCTGTGACACCCACGTGTCGTGCAGCACCTCACCCTGCCTGTGACACCCACGTGTCGTGCAGCCACCCTCACCTCCTGACACCCACGTGTCGTGCAGCACACTCACCCTGCCTGTGACACCCACGTGTCGTGCAGCACACCCTCACCCCTGCCTGTGACACCCACGTGTCGTGCAGCACACCCTCACCCCTGCCTGTGACACCCACGTGTGTCGTGCAGCTCACCCTCACCCCTGCCTGTGACACCCACGTGTGTCGTGCAGCACACCCTCACCCCTGCCTGTGACACCCACGTGTGTCGTGCAGCTCACCCTCACCCCTGCCTGTGACACCCACGTGTGTCGTGCAGCTCACCCTTGCCTGTGACACCCACGTGTCGCAGCCTCACCCTGCCTGTGACACCCACGTGTCGTGCAGCCACCCTCACCCTGCCTGTGACACCCACGTGTCGTGCAGCCTCACCCTGCCTGTGACACCCACGTGTCGTGCAGCTCACCCTCACCCTGCCTGTGACACCCACGTGTCGTGCAGCTCACCCTCACCCCTGCCTGTGACACCCACGTGTCGTGCAGCCACCCTCACCCTGCCTGTGACACCCACTGTGTCGCATCACGCCTCCCGGTGTCCTCCTGCCTGTGACACCCACGTGTGTCGTGCCATTGCTGTACACGCTGCACTCACCTGCACTGTGACACTCACGACGTGTGTCGGCAGCTACACCTCCCTTGCCTGTGACACCCACGTTCGTGATACAGCCTGTCCACCTCACGCCTGTACACTGGCTCAGACTACCCCACTGTGCCCCGGTCTCAGTCATGCCGACACCCACTGTGTCGTGCAGCCACCCTCACCCTGCCTGTGACACCCACGTGTGTCCAGACCTCACCCCTGCCTGTGACACCCACGTGTCTAGCCCTCCTGTGACACAGCTCAGTGTGTCCTTGCACTCACCCTTGCCTGTGACACCCACAGTGTGTCGTGCAGCTCACCCTCACCCTTGCCTGTGACACCCACAGTGTGTCGTGCAGTACTGTTGAAAGCCACAAAATTAAATGTCGTTGATGCTATTGGTGTTCTCTTTCAGCCAACGAATTTAGTTACTTTTTTTTCTTTATTGGATTAACGCTGATTCTCTCCTATTACTCACGCGTTTTTGGCCCCTACGATTTTAGCGCTTCGCTATGAATACAAATGGAGAGCCAAACCACATATGGAGTATGCAGTACCTTGTCCACTCTGAGAGGCGTCTCGTTGTATATATACTGGACCAAAAGCTCCAACGGCGGGTCATCATCTGACTAAGACCCGCGTCAGGAAACACCTGTCCGGTGTCCTGACGAACCTACCCTACCTGTACACAGAGTTGACTTGTATTCTTCTTTAAGGGCAAAAGAGAACACTATCAACATCCATGGGCCTAGACTTTTTCACATCTTACCAGAAGGTATCAGAAATATGGCCGGAACAAATTGTGTCTTCAAGAGGAAACTCGACAAGTGCCGGATCAACCAGGTTGTGTCGGATATATGATTCATCAAGCTACCAGCAGCAAGAGCCTGGTAGACCAGGCAAGCACCAACCAAGCC
The DNA here is from genome assembly GCA_009830355.1 of Cherax destructor. NCBI lineage: Eukaryota > Metazoa > Arthropoda > Malacostraca > Decapoda > Parastacidae > Cherax > Cherax destructor. The sequence continues at coordinate 568,168 of WNWK01000066.1, read as the reverse complement.
AAGCCCAGGAAAGGGCTTGCGGAAACAAATAAATTATCAAGGTTTATCGCTTCAAATATAATATGCTTGTGCTCATTTTTCTTTAAAATTCAGTTTAAACACCAATTTTGATTAAAAATATTTGCGTGTTTCTACACGATATAATCTCAGTTGTTTTAATAAGCTTGCAGCAGTAAGAAAACTCTAAACCCGTCAAAGATATATCAAAGGTAAGGAGGGATTGAAGTATTCCTAATACAAGTGGACTGCGACCTTAACGATTGGCTTGAAATAGAATAGACAAGCTAACATGTATCTGCCTCCCTGCCTAAGTGAAACTGCTGTGGTGTGACAAGGAAACCCAAGATGTAAAACAGTTTTATCGGACAAATTTTGGCATTATTGGACAGAGGACCGAGCCTCCAGTGATTGCTCTGAATGACCCAAACGTGTTCAGCGCTACTCAGAGTAAAACAACAAAAAGAAAAGTTAATTCTAATAGCCGACAACTAAGGCCAGAATTCATAGCTTACGTTTGATTTTCAGTTATTGTTCTGTTGCCTTGTATGTTTTGTCTATGTAACTCTCTAATGTTAGATTTTCCATGGGTCTTTGTCCTCTACTTGTCCGCTAGTTGTTGACTCTTCTGGCGACATTTATTGAGCTTACATTACCAGGTTAGCTTTAAGCCATCGATCTTGCCGAGTGGTCCATGTGGGAATACGGCTGAATTTGGTTTGAGTCTACAAGCAAGGATCAATAACTCCAGGAAACTAACCGGTTTAACCTTTAATGCCCAACTTCACCGAATATGGACGACTGGTCCAAAACCATTTGGAATTTTGAGTATGCAAGAGAGAGAGTCAGTATCGCCAGGTAACCAACCACTAACCCTTAATGTCCAAGTTTACCAAATATAGACGACTGGTCCAAAACCGTTTGGAATTTCCTGTTAATTTTGCTGGAGGAAATTACTAGTAGCCACAGGGACAGGTCGTGTGGTGCACTAGTTACGTGACTGTCTTGTGCTGGAAGGTTACCTGTGTGACTAGCCAAGCGTAATTAATGTAACAAAAATTCCTGTGGGCGGTGGTGATTATATAGTACCGGTGATAACTTTATATACTCCGCTGAGACATGCAATGGTTGTAAGAGACTCTTGTTAATAGTTGAGGATACAGGCTTATAGTATGTTACAATATAGTTGATATGCAGGAAAGTTAGTAGTGTATAGTAGAATATTTAGTTAGGTTTAAGGCACGAAGGTAGTTAATGCTACATTTCACCTGCACTAAAATAAATTTTCAGTGCATATATACACCTATCGGTATATAATATGCACTTGCTGCCTGTGCATGTGTCGATAAAACAACAAAAAGGCTCAATACCGTGACTGGTTATTCATAGATAACCCGACTTGGACCATTTACAAAGTTACTCTGTGTGTGGACTATAAATGGTCCAAGTCGGACCGAAACGTCGTCGTAAGGTCCTCTCTCCTATGTGAGGGCTATTTGTGCGTGTGTCGATAAAATAAACCACTCAGTATATACACTGATATAGGAATATATTTGATATGCACATAGTCTAATGGACTGTAATGGGGAAGGATTATCATTATACCGGCAACTGTCTTCAAAAGGGAACTTGACAGGTTCCTAATCAGCCGGGCTGGGGCACAGCAGATACGTCGGACTGTGTAGCGAGCACCAACAGCCTTGCTGATCAGTTGCGTGTTATTACATTCTTGAAGCACTAATACCGTAGGGGGTCATAAAGCACCAGGGGAATGGGAGGCCATTAGATTCGATCCAATAAAGGAAAGGGAAGTGCAAAATTACTTGGATGTGTGCGAGTGTCGGTTTAGTGGAGAGGATTGTGAAAGTGTTTACCTGGAGTACTGAAATTGGCTTCCTCGTCTTATTCATTCACTTGTATGTGCTCTTTGACTTGCTCTTACCTAGTGACGTACCTAGTGACCGGTTTTCAAGGGCTTTTCTACCCTTTGGCCAGTCGTCACGGATTCCACCACTAAGTAACTCTTCAAGGGGGAGTTTCTTGGTGTTACTGAAGAAACTGAAACTCTCCATCATTTGATCAAACTTGATTACGTCCCATTTCTTAGGAATTGTATGACCTCGGTGGATGTAGCTCTCCTCATTGGCTATTAGTGGCTCTGGGGATTATTTTCCTCATGGCCTAGCCTCAGACCAGGCCTAGGTTGAAAAGGAAATATTACAGAATTACGAATTATAAAGAAGCTCGTAATGGTATGTATATACTGAATGTAAGTAGAAGTTTGTAAGATTTCACCTAATTTTTTAAATTTACCTTAGGTGTTCACAAGACAAAAAAATCAACAATCCTGCCAGAATGAAAAATTACTAGTAGGTTTCCATTTCACGCAATTGACAAGGCGGTAGTACCTCCCTGAATAGTTGCTGTCCACCAGCCTACTATCTGATTGTAATAATAATAGAAATACACTGGTAGCAGAGGACGCTTTTCATACAAGGTATCGTCCAAGATTGTGCTTTATGAAATATACAGGAATGAGCAAATACACCCCTTATAATGAAAGCTAGCACCATTTGGCCAAATGAGGTCATGAAATTGTGAAATCAAGTATAAGTGAGGTCAGATACTAGTAAAAGAAGGATGTGGGGATAAGGTGACTAAGTTTATTATGTGCATTCCGCTGTTTTGCTCAGTTGTATTGTTGGTGAGGTGGATCACTGCTGCTGCTAAAATTCTGAGTGTGGCCCAGTTGTCCTGGTAGTTTAACAGTTGTGTGCTTCTCCAGTCCATGAGGGGAGAATGAAGGGCGCGGTGAACTACGTATGTGTTGTTAGTCTTGTCCTTCCTGCAGGCATATTTATGTTCTGAAGGTCTCTGCCGGTCTCCCCGACATAAAATTGATCGCAGCCACCACACGGTATGTTGTATACTCCTGCTGTGCAAATAGTTGTGTTTTTATGGGGCTTCTGGTGATCTCTCTGATAGTTGTGATGGTTAGACTGCTGCATCCCTACCTTTGATACTTTTGATGGGTTTCGAGAGTTTTCCCATTCTTGCAGCCCAATCTTGGACAGGCTTGTCTGGTACTTGCCAGGTCAGTCAGGTTGTTGCTGCTGGCAGCCTGCTGTTCGACATATCCGTCATAGCCTGGATGATTCGGCACTTGGCAGAGGGAATAGTCTTGTTTCATCTTGAAGGCTTTTACACTTGTTCCAGCAGTATTTCTACTATCTTCTGGCATGAAGATAGATCTGGGACTGCATATGTTAATACAGTATTCTCTGCCCACGATGTCCCTGCCCATCTGGCATTCCAGTATGTTATGGCAGTGTGCACATTTGGGACTGGTTCCTTGAGTACTTTCTACGTATGTACTATCACGTATCTCTTCTCTCCATTGAGTACATATTTAGGACAAGAATTTCCATTAATTTAAATGCTTTACTGGCTCTATGCAGGTCGCAAACTATTTTTTAATCTGCTCCAGCTCTGTTATCTCTTTGCCTGAATGGAGCTGTCATCACTGTACAGTACTCCAAGCGATTTGAAAGTGTCACCATGTTGGCTTTTCGGAGGATGGGTTCGATGGTGATGACAGTCTGCCCAGTGGGGAGGACCAGTCATCTGTCGATGTTGGGTGTGTTGTGTATGAGCAAAACATGAAATGTACATGTTGGACCTTATTCACATTATAATTACTGGGGTTGAATTCATGCACCCATTTATATGACCAATCCTACGGTTTTTCCAGATCATTTGTAACCTTTTCCCGTCTTCGTATGTTATTTTACCCATTTGTTTTGCAACATTAGCAAATAAAGATAGATCTGACCCAATCCCACCTAGTATTCACATTAACCAAAGTGTATGACAGAGGGAAGGGAGGGGGGAGAGGAAAATGAAAGGGAAAAAGGAAGAGGGAGGGACCAGATAGGTAGACATTGATCGTATTGATTGTGTCTTGGGTCTTTTTCTAGTACAGTGCGTGACACATTTCTTTGTTTACTAACTTGTGCATTGAAATAGAAACATGTGAATTTGAACACTGTTTTGGCTTACTATACACTATAAAGTTTTCGAACGGTTACTGTACTAAGGAAACACTGAATTTTAAGATGTAGTCGAGGAATACGGCTTCATTAACATGATAACTTGTTGACATAGATACCTTTGAAGAGTTTCGAGAGTTTATAGACATAATATGTTTTATATAGTCAGGCCAAATATACTAGAAGTGGCTTGTTGATTTTTAGTAATAAAAAGGGGTAATGTGTGATGGTTGTTTTCAGTTGAATCAAACTGTCTTCTTAGTGGGAGATGATCGATGTGTGAAAAAAAACTTTTGTATGGAAATTTTGAACGCGAGTTGGCAGGGTGTCCGGTGAAAATACTAGGATAGCCTTTTCAGCTACAGTTACACATGCGTACATGGTATGTTGTAACCCATCCACTGAACGCCCGTTAGTATATTGAACGCTTATATTCTATAGTTAATACTGAAAATGTTGGAGGGATAATATAGCATTTGTGTGTGTTGATGGTGATGTGGTGGTGGGTGATATGTGAGAGGGAGACGCTAACCAAGGTTTGTGTTATGGTCCAATGTGTGACCTTTCTCCCTGCAGTGGGGCGCCGGTTGCGCTCCCTCATTGCTCCACCACAAACCCACACACACCACACACCTACAGTTCTGCAACATTACAGTACTACCATCACCAATGCGGTTACGCTATTTGTTTCCATCATTTTAAGTACAGTTAGTGTGGGGGGATATTGACCACACTAGAGCCTTAAGCGTGGATGGCCGTCGGCACTTTGCTGCTGCAGGCGCTCTGTCACCCCTCACCTTTTAAAAAGTTTTTGAGTTAAGGTTTACTGGCGGCTAAGCTGGTAATCTAATTAATAACTTAATATAATTAACTCTTAAGTAAATTGCCATTGGGGTTCGTGAAAGGTAGTCTAAAAGCTGCAGCTCTTGGGCTACGCCTTCTTGTCGATTTTCTGATTTGTCTTACTCTGCTCTTTTGGGCTTCATTTTTTGTATTCACGTATGGAATATACCTCCTGTATCTTTGCTTAATACAGTGCATTCTTTTGCTCACAAGCCTCGCATTTAAATATCTTTATTATGTATTTTAGCAAATTTGAACTTTTAGTTTCCAGTTTTTTCCTTGTTTTGTTTCCTGCCATGTACCATTTTTGCCGCTGATCAACCTGGCATTGAAGTACGTACAGGGTTGCTCCACTCCACTATGGTCATGAAGGAAACCTGGCTTCATGCCGGGCTGCCACTGTAGAAAAACCCTCGAAACCATTCACAGGTATGTCAGATATAATCTACGCCGTCTGCTGAGTGTCTTATGATCATATCTTTTATGGATCTTTTATCAAGAGTGAAACCTTGATATCCTAACACTGAGTTTGGGATCACACTTGCAGAAAACCTCTGGAGCTTACCAATTTTTTGTATGCCAGTGTGTGTGTGTGTGTACTCGCCTATCTGTACTCCCCTATCTGTGGTTGCAGGAATCGATTTATAGCTCTTGGCTCCGCCTCAGCTGGTCGAAGAGGCGGGGTCCACTCTCCCTGCTCCATGAACAGGGAGAGAGTGGACCTAGCATGGATCTTGCCTCGTCTACCTCACTCTCCAGATTGTTTCACTTCGTGACAACTGTATGACTGAATAAGTACTTCCTAACATCCCTGTGATTCATCTGAGTCTTCAACTTCCAGTTGTGACCCCTTGTTGCTGTGTCCCATCTCTGAAACATCCTGTCCCTATCCACCCTTTAATTCCTCAGTATTTTATGTCTTTATTATGTCCCCCCTATCTCTCCTGTCCTCCAGTGTCGTCAGGTTGATTTCTCTTAACCTCTCCTCGTAGGACATACCCCTTAGTTCCGGAAGTGTGTGTGTGTGTGTGTGTGTGTATCCTTGAAACTTGTGGCTTTTCCGGTCTTGACTCGTCACCACCGCCGACTTGTGTGATTGGGTTTACCCGTATTTAGCTGTGCTTCCACGAAGCCTGAGCTCTCATATTGTTCCTGTGTCGTACCTCGGGAGACTGGTGTCTGGCATACACATGTGCTGCTCTAGTAGCCCTTCCTCCTTGTTATTAGCGTTCTGGAGAAAACGCACGCTTTAGGGTTCTATAATATGCCTTGTGATGCCAGACATATGCCGCCCACTTATATTTTGTTATTGCTGGTTAATAGTACGTAAATATAGGTTAACAGGTTAGTCTATATTTATATATTATTAACCAATACTAACCTAACTGAAAATGTGGAGAAACATTGCCCCTTAAGGGGGCAATGACCCCCTCAAGGAGGCTAAGACCCCTCTCACTGGCAGTGCAATAGTGGGCTAGAGAGGGTCATAAGCTCTTTTTTTTTCATTTAGCAGAGATGAAGCAAGAGCTTATGTCTTGCAACATATCTCCATTAAAACATACCAGAAACATCCATATATCTTAGCATGTATTCCTTACTCTGCATATTTAGACACTGACTAATTGGATGTAGATCAAGTGCATATAAAATCGTCACATGATACACGAGCCGACGTTCTCTCCACTCTTACAGGATAATCTGCAACACAATACATTCACCTGTTTGAGGAAGCCTCTATTTCATCAGACCATTAAAAATTCAAGATAATATGACTCCTGATAATATAGCTAGTGGCACAATACCCAGTAACCCGCACCTTGAATCCAAGGAATCCGCTTTCCGTGATTCTGTTCAGTCGCCAGACCTGGCACCTAATGAGTGTAGACATTGTCATCAGAAACCCGCCTGCAAATAGAGTGTGGGAAACTCCTACGGCCAGATTGCGAATATGACGAACGACAGTGTAATGAGTGATCGAGTGTCGCCGGTGAAGGCCATTCTGGGTTGAAACAAAACATTAGTGGATGTGTCCATGTGTACTTCATGAAACCCACCGACAATCTCCAGGAGAACTGTCTCCTTACTGTGGACATGATCCGTGGATATAGTCCACAAATTGAACTTGTGGACCAGTGATGCTCAAGTCAACATCAGTGATGAAAGTGAAGACGTCATATCTTCAATCAAACCATCGATATCGGCTTCTAAATCGACGTAGTAACATCAAGGGCTCCCGCTACACTGAGCCAGGTAAGTCACTATATATCTCAACACCAGCCTAACGATGTCACTCCCCCATCCTTCTTCTTCCTATGTAGGTAGAACCACAGCCTGAAGTACCAAGATCTGCTGATGAAGATGCGACGTCAGAAGACACTCCCCATCATGGGGAGCCACAGCAAGAAAGAAAGAAGATGACCGACACCCTCTACCCAGGGGGCCAATGCCGGGTCACCATTTGGAGAAGACCCGGGCCGGATATACCGGCGAACATACAACAACAACGATGTCACCGCAGTGCCTAGGGTCGGGTGTTAGGGAAATAAGGCTAACCATTTGAAACCGTGTAAAGAGGGCCAACGCCCAAACACAGGCAAGAGACGTGGTCCTCGCCTAATATCATCTGCACATATGACGATGATATGTCAGAAGGGCGTGTTAATTACGGTAACTCGCTCTCTTACTGCCCAGTGGGAACCAAGATAGCCGAGATTGGAGGAGACCTCAGGAAGAGGCTGGTGGGATCTTGTTGTTTTACTGTCCAGATTACCCCACAGAGAATAACAAATATCTCATTTTCCTGGTATGTTAGATAGGCAAAAAATGAACGAACGGGAGTTACAAGATTATTGAACCCCCAACCACCCCCACACACAAATAACCTGTACTTAGGATAATGCCAAACTTGTGACGACGTTTTGGTCTGACTTGCACCATCAACAAGTCACATTCTTTATAAATTGCACAAATTAATTGTAGAGCACTATGGGTGTAGAAGTGCACTGTTATTTTAATAAACTTCATTATGTACGGAGGCAGCAGGTACCATGGCAGGTGAGAGGGAGAATTAGGAGAGCTCTTCGTATGTTGGCATCAGCTTCCTGTCCACAATCTGTCTCAACACCTCCCGTCACACTACATTCATATCTCTCTCGTGTGTGGTTGGTGTCTACATGCTGATAAAAGACTTCGTCTAAAGAATTGAAAGTACTTTTACCATTTTTGGGATTAAACCTGATGTCCTCCCAATTCCTAGGCGTTGTATTACACCAAAGGCTTTTTAGGCTTCCTCATAATTCAAATATGTCTTCTCAGCTGGACTCCTTACAGTGTTGCAGCTTCACTCTTGTCCCTTTGCCAAGTCCTCCAGTCTACACATGGCCAGTGTAACGGGAAGCGTTGGTTTGTAGTTGAGCAGCTGCTTGGTTGGCAACGCTCTCACACTTGAGTGTCTGGTTCGACCCCAGACACGGGTGGAAATGTTGGGCATTAATAATAATATTATTATATTTCTTTACTATAAGTACATATACAAGGTATACAGACCATAGCTGACATCAGTGACATACTACTATATGAAAGCCGCTTGTTATGCAGAGCATTTCAGACAAATTTTGTCAGTTTAGTCTCAGGATGCGACCCACACCAGTCGACTAACACCCAGGTACCCATTTTACTGATGGGTGAACATAGACAACCGGTGTAAGGAAACGCCTAATGTTTCCACCTTTTCGCCGGGAATCGAACCCGGCCACGGGGCATGGTGGACAAGATTGAAGGACCACAATGGAAATAAAACAGACGGTCCTCGATGACGCACTGACTTTATGGGGTTATCCTGGGTGGGTAACCCTTCGGGTTAAAATAATAATAATAATAATAATTTTATTTCAGCATGATACAGCGTTTGTACAGGGATGGTTGACATTTAGTTGTGCATGCAGAACGCCCATAGTTATGCAGAACATTTGAGACAAATACTGGAGCTTTTAGGCTGGGATCCACAAGTACATAAATGGCTGTGGATGCGTGTGAGGACCTACATAGTATGCACCAATAGGCCTACCTGGAGGGTATTCCTGCTACCTGGAGGGTATTCCTGCTACCTGGAGGGTATTCCTGCTACCTGGAGGGTATTCCAGGGATCAACGCCCCCGCGACCCGGTCCGTGACCAGGTCTACTGCAGTCCTTTTTTTTAATGATTTTGAAAGTGTTCAGGTATAGTTGTATGCACCTTTACTGTGTGGGAGGCAGCCACCCGTCTCAGTCCTGTGGTACACCGTGATGCGTAGCGATGAGTCACGTGACCTTGGTGCGAGGTGGTGTGGGGGTGGTGGTTGGGGATGTGGGTGGGAGTGGTGGGTGAGTGGGTGTGGTAGGATAAGGCAGAGTTGGTGGTGGATGGGGATTGGCAGGGATAGAACACTAGTGGTCGAGGCTTCAACACTAGTAGAGAGGGATGAAAGGGGAGTTTGTGGTGTGGTGTGATAGATAGGTGGTAGTTAGGATATGTGGGAGTTAAGGAACGGTAAACGTGGGATAGGGAGATGTGTGTATATATATATATATATATATATATATATATATATATATATATATACACACACACACACACACACATACAGATAGGTCATGGAGGGAAGAGAGGATCGTTTTCATCTTTATCTCCTTCCTGTTTCTCTCCTACCTCTTCCCCTCCTTCCTCTTCCTCCCTCCCCCTCCTCCTTCCTGGGATATCTGTAGATATCTCGTAGACATTTTACTGGAATCTTTTAGTGTACCTAATCTGATGTAATTTTTAATGCAGTGCTGTAGAACCCATACGGATTTTTTGCTTATTTTATAATATAATAATAATTTTAATAGTTTTGACCTGTTACGACTTTGTTTTAAGGACTGATTGTATAATGTTCAATTGTTGTGGTTTCAGTATGTGTTGTGACGATGTGTTTTTTAGTGACCTCCCTACTAACACTACCTGCGCTGCCTTCCTCTCTGGCAGGTACAGCGAGATAGAGCGTAAGTATCTTGCTTAACAGACGAAGGGTCGAGCCTCCACTACTAGCTGAATGATCCACATGGATTTAGCGCCTCCCATAATAATAATAGTGTCTCTGGCAACACTGTCAGCGTGCCTCTGGCAACATTTGGGTTGTTTTGTTTCTTTGGCAATACTGGTGTTTTGCTTCTTCACATAAGGCACAATAAGCCTCCAAGTTGGTATGAACCAAGTCTTCAAGCGGGATACTGACAATGATATGATGTTCAGTGACGATAAATTTCAGTTACTGCGTTTCGGAAGGATTGGGGAAATAAAAACACGATCGGAATACAAGATAAGCTCAAACCATTCAATAGAGCGTAAGTCTAATGAGAGACCTGGGAGTGATAATGTCAGATCTCACATTCAAGGTGCTCAACAATGTCATTATTGGAGCTACGAGGAAAATAAGTTGTATAACAAGAGCTTTCAAGGTTACTCGTTCTAAGTTGGAATATTGTTGTACGATAAAGGCCCCTCAAGGCAGGCGAAATTGCAGAAGTGGAAAATATAGAGAATCTTCACCGCTCGTATAGACTTGGTCAAGCACTCGGGATGCTTGAAGTCCCTAGAACTGTACTCATTAGAACGTAGGCGAGAAACATACATCATAATCGACATCTGGAAGATTCTGGAGTAATTAGTCCCAAACCAGCACACTGAAATCACCACATTTGGACACAAGCTTGGCAGACGGTGCAGGATATTTCCTTTGAAAAGCTGAACGATGAGTTCACTGAGAAACAGCTCATTGAGTGTAAAGTGACCACGACTCTTCATACATGGGCTTGTGGGCGGCGGGTACCAACCGCCTAATTGATCGGGCCAGCAACCAGGAGACATGATCAGGGACCGAGCCGCGGGGGCGGTGACCTCCGGAAGCGACTCCAGGTATCTGGCAACACTGTGTTTTACTTCTCTGGCGATATTTCTGTTGTTTTGCTTCTCTGGCAACACGTATTTTGCTTCTTTTGCAACACGTATTGTTTTGCTTCTCTTGCAACACGTATTGTTTTGCTTCTTTTGCAACACGTATTGTTTTGCTTCTCTGGCAACACGTATTGTTTTGCTTCTCTGGCAACACGTATTGTTTGCTTATCTGGCAACATTAGGGTTGTCAGTGTTACCAAGTGGGTTGTGAGCGTCTCTGGCAACATTAGGGTTGACAGTGTTACCATGTTAGTTGTGAATCACTCATGATGTTCAGACAGTTGCCGTCTACATAGCTACAATTGCCTGATAATTACATTTATTAAATATGGTGCTTTAGCCTGGTATATGTTCCTTTCTATTTCCCGTCTCCTCTCCGCCCCGCCCCGCCTCGTACCTAGCTTCTGTCTGCTTCCTCTCCTTGTACCCCCGAACTCTCAGCCTTTTCCCACCGCCCTAACCCAAAGTTCAGTCGCTGGAGAATCTTTGAGCGCTTGTGATATCGTCATTGCCCTACCGAGTTCTCTTATTAAGGCTGACAGTCTTCAACGCTATGATGCAAACCATCCTCTGTGATGGAATATGACAGGGTAACATCTACCTGGAGGTTGTTCCGGGGTCAAATCCCCCGCAGCCCGGTCCTAGACCAGGCCTGGTGGATCAGGCTGTTACTACTGGCTGCACGCAATCCAACTTATTAACCACAACCCGGCTGATCAGGCATTACCTTTGATAAGTTCCGAGAGTTTTTCTACTCCAGACCCCGACTAGGGGCCAGACTCGTCTGGTGCTTGACTGGTCAGCCAGGCTGTTGCTGCTGGTGGCCCGCTGACCAACATATCCATCACAGCCTGGTTGATCTGGCACCTGATGTATACAGTTTTGCTAAATAAAAAAAATGCTTCCACGCCTGGCCTTTCCTTGTTGCTAATGTAGTCGTGTAGGAAGAACTTAATGTGGGTCTTTGTCATAAGATGCAACCTTCTGTAGTGCCGGCAGTATGGAGAGTGAGGCACAGCAGGACTGTCTCAAGACATGTGAAGGTGTGGTATGTTGCCGCCCACTGTACCTTCTGCAGTATTCTGCTGTGAAGGTGTGGTATGTTGCCGTTCACTGTGCCTTCTTCAGTACTCTACTGTGAAGGTGTGGTATGTTGCCGTTCACTGTGCCTTCTTCAGTACTCTACTGTGAAGGTGTGGTATGTTGCCGTTCACTGTGCCTTCTTCAGTACTCATGAAGTGTGGTATGTTCGTACTTCCTTCAGTATTCATTGTGAATGGATATATAATTCTGCAGCTTGTAAGATCGAAACGTCCCAATAAAGGCTTTGTAAACGTGTCTTCTCTTCACTAAAGATGGTATTGGTGATGGAAGTTCTGGTGGGCCACCGTGGTAGAGATCCCCTGAGTGCTCTCTCCTTATCCAGGTGTGGTAGTGTCATTGGGGAATCACTGTGGTCGTGTCTTCCTGTTGAGTTATCAGTTATCGTGGTCGTCTTTATCCTTCCCTTCCTCTTCTTTCCTCCCTCACACCTCTGTCTTTGTTGAATATTATATTTGGTGAACATTCAATATGGTCTTCGTGTGCTGGACACGAACAGTGGAGTCACGTGTTGGTTTAGAGTTTACATATTTAGTGTGAACAAGGTAACATTTATGAAGGGATTCAGGGAAACCGAGAGGCCGGACTTGAGTCCTGGAGGTGGGAAGTACAGTGTCGTTTTATATAACTGTAGTGTAAGCACGCCTCTGGCAAGACAGTGATGGAGTGAATGATGAAAGTTTTCTTTTTTCATGCCACCCTGCCTTGGTGGGAAGCGGCCGATGTGTTAATAAAAAAATAAATAATTGTATATTTAACACATCCCTACAACCTATGCAGGACGAGCATTCATTATGTTACAAGAAAGGGAAAACCTTCTCATGTTAACCCTGGAGGGTTAATAACTTAGGATAACTCAAAAAGACAAGCATTCTGGTTTATTTCCGCTGGGGTCCTTAGGTCGTCTTCTGGATGTCACCATGAGTCTACTAATTCATAGGTATTTGTTTATTGCTAGGATGAATAAATGAAAACAAATTGTGAAAATTAGTTTCACATTCGTTATATTTTACGTAGACCTTATAGTCAACGTTCAGAGTCAATATTGAGCGTCAGCACTTGTGGATGAGGGGTTTACACTTGTGGATGAGGGGTTTACACTTGTGGATGAAGGGTTTACACTTGTAAACTAAACAGTATTAAATTAAAATTTTAACTTGGATTTTTTTTAACGTCAGTAATATTGTTCCATATAAATTCTGGTTACAATTGTTTTTGTTCTTTGTAAATTATTTATTTGTTTTAATTTTCGCCAGCCAGTTAGGCCAAGGTGAGCTAGTTGCCTTGTAGATTCCGCTTTAATTAGTTCTTTGTATCACCAATGCCTTAAAACCCGCCACATCCATCCCCCCCACACACACACAAAATCCTGTATGGCGGAATACGTCAGAGAGATATAGCTAATTTTGTTCCCAGTATGTAACTATCAACAGACTGAGAATGTATCCACTTTTGCTAAAACTAATAACCCTCCTAGCATTGCTCTTCCTCACTACTCATCCACCCTCCACTCCACCCACCTCTCAAACACTACTTAACCACTCCTATACTACTCATCCACCTTCCCATCCATCTAATTCATCTGTGATAGGCCATTCTGAGACACGATAATCTCCAAATGATAGTAACTTTAGCTTTACTCGAAGGAAGACTTTGAATCTGACGTAGCTGCTGAACACTCAGTGGAATACTTGATATGTCAGGACGCCCAGGAAGATGACGGGTGAATAATGATAACCTTAAAAAAATAGTGCCAATGGTGACACTATTTAAATAGCTTGTGCTCTCTCGCTTAGAGTATGGTATTGATTAGTGTTGACGGCAGTCTTTCTGTGGGCAGTGGAAAATAACATGATTTTCGTTGATGACAAATTCAAATTGCTTACATTTGGAAAAAATGAAGAACTCTACAGGGACACTATAAAAACACAAGAGCACCACCAAATAAAACGGAAGGAACATGTGAAGGGTCTGGGTGTAACAATGTCAGCTGCCCTTTTTTTCAAAGAACACAGTAAGGTAAATGTCACGATGGCCAGGAAAATGATGGGGGTGGATAATGAGGACTCTAAGAACAAGGGAAATAAAGCCAGTAGTGACAATTTTCAAATTACTTGAGCTCTCACGCTTGGAGTACTGTTCAGTGTTGACAGCTCCATGCAGGGCATGAGAGTTATCAGAGTTGGAGCAGATTCGAAGATCATTTATGGCCCACATAGAGCGGTAAAACATTTAAATAATTGGAATGTCTCAAAGTCCTAAATATGTCCTTGCTAGGGCGGAGAGATAGTGATATATACTTTAAAGTACTTGAGGGTCTAGTCCCAAATCTACATATTGCCAAAACAACATATTAGAGGGAGATGTGGAAGTGTAGGATATATCCACTAAAGAGCAGGGAGACGTGATCGAAATAAGAGAACATTACATCAACATACATTGTCCCAGACTTTTTAACATCTTACCAGAAGATATCAAAAACACTGCTGGATCAAGTGTAGAAAGTTTCAGGAAACTAGAGAATTTCTTCGGACAAGTGCCAGATCACAAAGACTGTGATATGTGGCCTAGTGGGCCGCCAGCAGCAACAATTTGGTTGATCATACAAGCACCAGACAAACCTGGCTCAGGGGCTGGGCTCCGGACGTGGGAAAACTCTGGAAACCCATCAAAGATATAAAGGTATATCATCGTCCTACTGAAGTGTCTCATCTCAGGCCCCCAGATTGTATTACAGGAAGGCCCCGCTTTACAGCATTTTGCTAATACAGCGGTTTTCAATTATAGCCATTCTTCATTTATTCAGACTTCCTGCAATAAATATATTCACCACTCACTATAAGCTAAGGACGAAAATATTTTAAGGTGTGTATAGTATTGCTCCTTAATATATGGTAGTATAAACCTGTTATCTGGCTTTCAAATACAGTAAAAGTGAAAAAAACTCACTTTACGGCAGTAGCCCAGAACCAAACCTGCTGTATAAGCGGGGCCCGCCTGTACTTGATATGTGAACCCATTCTGTGTGATGGAATTTGACTTAAAAAGAGAGCTAGCTTTTGTTTACATTATGTAACCATCATGCAGTACACTGCGGGTGTTCCCACTGTAAATACTCTGAAAATATCAGAGTGAAGTATGGTATATATGAAAATATCACAGTGAAGTATGGTATATATGAAAATATCACAGTGAAGTATGGTATATATGAAAATATCACAGTGAAGTATGGTATATATGAAAATATCACAGTGAAGTATGGTATATATGAAAATATCACAGTGAAGTATGGTATATATGAAAATATCACAGTGAAGTATGGTATATATGAAAATACCAGAGTGAAGTATGGTATATATGAAAATATCACAGTGAAGTATGGTATATATGAAAATATCACAGTGAAGTATGGTATATATGAAAATATCAGAGTGAAGTAGGGTATATATGAAAATATCAGAGTGAAGTATGGTATATATGAAAATATCACAGTGAAGTATGGTATATATGAAAATATCACAGTGAAGTATGGTATATATGAAAATATCACAGTGAAGTATGGTATATATGAAAATATCACAGTGAAGTAGGGTATATATGAAAATATCACAGTGAAGTATGGTATATATGAAAATATCACAGTGAAGTATGGTATATATGAAAATATCACAGTGAAGTATGGTATATATGAAAATATCACAGTGAAGTAGGGTATATATGAAAATATCACAGTGAAGTATGGTATATATGAAAATATCACAGTGAAGTATGGTATATATGAAAATATCACAGTGAAGTATGGTATATATGAAAATATCACAGTGAAGTATGGTATATATGAAAATATCACAGTGAAGTATGGTATATATGAAAATATCAGAGTGAAGTATGGTATATATGAAAATATCAGAGTGAAGTATGGTATATATGAAAATATCACAGTGAAGTATGGTATATATGAAAATATCACAGTGAAGTATGGTATATATGAAAATATCACAGTGAAGTATGGTATATATGAAAATATCACAGTGAAGTATGGTATATATGAAAATATCAGAGTGAAGTATGGTATATATGAAAATATCACAGTGAAGTAGGGTATATATGAAAATATCACAGTGAAGTATGGTATATATGAAAATATCACAGTGAAGTAGGGTATATATGAAAATATCACAGTGAAGTATGGTATATATGAAAATATCACAGTGAAGTAGGTATATATGAAAATATCACAGTGAAGAGGTATATATGAAAATATCACAGTGAAGTAGGATATATGAAAATATCACAGTGAAGTAGGTATATATGAAAAATCACAGTGAAGTATGGTATATATGAAAATATCAAGTGAAGTATGGTATATATGAAAATATCACAGTGAAGTATGGTATATATGAAAATATCACAGTGATATATATGAAATATCAGTAAGGGTATATATGAAAATATCAAGTGAAGTAGGATATATGAAAATATCAAGTGAAGTAGGTATATATGAAAATATCAAGTGAAGTATGGTATATATGAAAATATCACAGTGAAGTAGGATATATGAAAATATCACAGTGAAGTATGGTATATATGAAAATATCACAGTGAAGTAGGTATATATGAAAATATCACAGTGAAGTATGGTATATATGAAAATATCAAGTGAAGTATGGTATATATGAAAATATCAAGTGAAGTATGGTATATATGAAAATATCAAGTGAAGTAGGGTATATAGAAAATATCACAGTGAAGTATGGTATATATGAAAATATCAAGTGAAGTATGGTATATATGAAAATATCACAGTGAAGTATGGTATATATGAAAATATCACAGTGAAGTATGGTATATATGAAAATATCACAGTGAAGTAGGTATATATGAAAATATCAAGTGAAGTATGGTATATATGAAAATATCACAGTGAAGTATGGTATATATGAAAATATCAAGTGAAGTAGGTATATATGAAAATATCACAGTGAAGTAGGTATATATGAAAATATCAAGTGAAGTAGGTATATGAAAATATCAAGTGAAGTAGGTATATATGAAAATATCACAGTGAAGTAGGTATATATGAAAATATCAAGTGAAGTATGGTATATATGAAAATATCACAGTGAAGTATGGTATATATGAAAATATCACAGTGAAGTATGGTATATATGAAAATATCAAGTGAAGTAGGGTATATATGAAAATATCAAGTGAAGTAGGTATATATGAAAATATCAAGTGAAGTATGGTATATATGAAAATATCACAGTGAAGTAGGTATATATGAAAATATCACAGTGAAGTAGGTATATATGAAATATCACAGTGAAGTATGGTATATATGAAAATATCACAGTGAAGTATGGTATATATGAAAATATCACAGTGAAGTATGGTATATATGAAAATATCACAGTGAAGTAGGTATATATGAAAATATCACAGTGAAGTAGGTATATAGAAAATATACAGTGAAGTATGGTATATATGAAAATATCACAGTGATTTATTATGAAAATATCCATGAAGTATGGATATATGAAAATATCACAGTGAAGTAGGTATATATAAAATATCAGTGAAGTAGGTATATATGAAATATCAAGTGAAGTAGGTATATATGAAAATATCACTGAAGTATGGTATATATGAAAATATCACAGTGAAGTAGGTATATATGAAAATATCACAGTGAAGTATGGTATATATGAAAATATCACGGAAGTATGGTATATATGAAAATATCAAGTGAAGTAGGTATATATGAAAATATCAGTGAAGTAGGTATATTAAAATATCACAGTGAAGTAGGTATATATGAAAATATCACAGTGAAGTATGGTATATATGAAAATATCACAGTGAAGTATGGTATATATGAAAATATCAAGTGAAGTAGGTATATGAAAATATCACAGTGAAGTAGTATATATGAAAATATCACAGTGAAGTAGGGTATATGAAAATATCACAGTGAAGTATGGTATATATGAAAATATCACAGTGAAGTATGGTATATATGAAAATATCACAGTGAAGTATGGATATATATGAAAATATCACAGTGAAGTATGGTATATATGAAAATATCACAGTGAAGTATGGTATATATGAAAATATCACAGTGAAGTATGGTATATATGAAAATATCCAGTGAAGTAGGGTATATATGAAAATATCACAGTGAAGTATGGTATATATGAAAA